>CAKALG010044996.1:4031-21429 GCA_916700815.1 Helicolenus hilgendorfi
GCATGATGTGCTGCTTTTTGAGATCTCTTCGTCTACTTAACTTTGTCAGACTGGTTCTATTTAAGTGATTTCTTGATTGAACAGTGATTGGATAGTGAAATTGAACTCAGCTTTCCAAAAAATGTGGTTGATCACAGTTAATTCATGATTTAACAAGGGGGGACAATTACTTTTTCACATAGGGCCAGGTAGGTTTGGATAGCTTTTTCCCTTAAAAAAATGAAATCATTATTTAAAAACTGCATTTTGTGTTTACTTGGGTTATATTTGTCTTACATTAAAATTTGTTTGATGATCTGAAACATTTAAGTGGGACAAATATGCAAAAAAATAAGAAATCAGGAAGGGGGCAAATACTTTTTCACAGCACTGTATATGGTATAGTATAATATATAAGAAGAATGTATCAGTATTGTATTATATGTTATAGTATGACATATAACAGAATATATCAGTATGGTATTATATGTTATAATACAATATATAACAGAATATATCAGTATGGTATATACAGTATATATGGTTTTGCATCTTTGTAACCTTTTTTTTTTTTAGTTTGCACCCGTTTATAAATTAGAATAGAATAAAATAGAATAGAATAATACCCTCTGCATTTAACCCCGTTCACAAACACACAACCATAAACTGGAGAGGCCCGAGGGCACTATGGCAGGAGCTTGCATCTTATCTGGACTCTGACAACCCTCCGGTTACCAGCTGTCATTTTGCCTGATTTTTGTGCCTAATCGAACCGGCAGTATTGTTATTGCTTCACATGTTAACTGCTTAAAATGATGTAGAGAATTTCTGTATACAGGTAAATTTGAGACTTTTTGTTCTGAAATCTTTGAAATTACACAGAGATTAAATCTGTTACTACAAAGCAGCTCACAGCGGGACCAGGCTGAGACATTTATGAGGGTACTTAAGCAGAAAAAGGTCGCTGACACCCTAAAATTGTTTTTGGGGAGAGGATGGAATGTCCTTTGTTGAGTAGGACAAGTATTCTGATGGATTAAATTGTCACATTAAATGGAAATGCTAAAAAAAAAAAAAGAAAATGTTCCTACAGTTTTGACAAAGGCTGGACCGTTGATGTGCTCAACTCAGAAATGACAACAGATGTTCTTTGATCAAATTCAGTTGAAACCTTCGTGTGGTAAAAGCGTATAGAGTGAAATCACCCTACACGTATGTGTTCTCCTGGCAGGAAGTGCTTTGACCAGCTGTCCATTAACATGCAATTATGAATGCTCAACAATAATAAGCCCACAATCTTTGAGCGAGTCAACTTCCTTCCGTATTCAATCATCTTCTGCATCAGAGTATATCATTTGCAAATGGAATGATTATCTCCCCCTTATAATGCCAACATGATGGGAAAAGCATCATGGAGTATGAATCCATTAACACCTGACGTATAATTACTGGTTGACCATGACATTTCCCAGAGACAGCTGGATGGGTAGGGAAGTAGCAGACTAGTACTGTACTGAAAGTACTAGTACTGAAAGGCTCACTGAACATACTCGGTAGTTATTGGCTACTTACTTAAAGCATATGCAGTTTAGCAGTTTACAAATGGCTAGTTTACACTTTTTGGTCCCCTATATTGTAGATATTATTTTAATATTTGTACTTTGGTACATTTAGCATATACTTTGATTGAAATTATTGTTATTTTTATTATGAATACAGATGATGTGGCAGTATTGCACTTCAATCAACATGACCATAGAATCCTGCACACTGATGGTTATTGATGGAGTTATTTAACAATTATGTTTTTCCTCAGACCTTAATCAGGTCAAATTAATTAATTTCATCACATGAAAGGCTTAACCATGCAGGACGTCCAAATGTTGTGTCCTGTCACAGACCAGAGGCCTGAGCTACGAAGCAGGATTTGGGGTTAGCGAGGTATAACTTCAGGTTTAACCCTTCAGGGTTTTCAGTCCTACGATGGTGGATCACTTCTTACTGGGGGTAGATCATTACCACGATAACTTATGCTGAACACATAACCTGCTCATGAGAAACTCGTATAAAAGCACCGCCTACTGACCAATCAGAGCTTGGTGAGCAGATCGTATGATAATATTAAACAAAGACAGAGAAGTTATAAACAACACAATTTCAACTGCTAAATGCAGGAAGGACATCTGGCTGTATGCTGTGGGTGTTTACCGCTTTTAATTATGTTTTTATGTTTATTTTTTTACTTGATCTCGAGTCCGTTTCCCACCACCAGAGTCGGGGACACAGCTGAAAGAAGGCTGAAATAGTCCTGCCCGCCACATCGTCGTTAAAAAGTATAATGAAGTGTAATCTTTTTATCTGTTATATTTTGAAAGATATTTATACATCACTGCCCCATCTGGAAAAATATATTTGACTTTTGAGTGTTCAATAAAGTGTTTAATAAATCTGTCAATTTACCTATTCACACATCAGAACTTTTTTCTTTTGCCAGCTGTCCTTCCTGCATTAGACAGCTTCAACTGTGTTACTTGTTAGTCTGGATTATGTGTTTAACTTCTTCGTATTTGTCTAATATTATAGTTCGCTCTTCCTTTGTAAAATCTTTGTCCATGTTTGTGATTGGTCATATGCTGTAAACCCCGCCCCTTTCATGTGAACGCGCTCATAGCCAGATTGAGAAACCCTGGGTTGATTTACCGAGTTGATAACCAGCGTCGTAGGACCGCGTAGCCGAATCATGTTTCTTGGGGTTGAAGCCAGAAAAAAAGAAGATACCCTTGGTATGTTGAAATTTTCAAGTTTCCAAGACAAGTTAAATTCAATGCAGTGACTTTAATAAAGTATACATAGCCGAATACATTAACCAGATGTTTCCGAAGGCTGAGTAGCTCCTGTGACATGTAAAATACCATGTCTAACATCTGTATACTATTATCAATGACTGGTGGTGACACGTAGTGACAAACAGTTGGTATTATGCTGTCAAACTCAAACTGCTATCTTCCAAAACCGTTGCCATTAAGATAGTTACTTGAACAATGCCACAAATATTGTTGCTGTTTCTGTGCAGCTCTGTCGGCTATGGTGACTTTGTGGAAAATATGTGACATATACATGTCAATTGGAGGAGTTGGAGACATGTTGTACCTGAGAAGGTGGTTTGGCCCTGGGGAGAGAGGCAGACCTTGCTGGCTGCATGTAGGTCTTCGCTCTCCTCCTCCTCCTCCTCCTCCTCTTCATCATCCTCAAGGTTGATCTCAGTGATGGTCTCTGGGCTGAGGTGGGGCAGCAGCATCATGCTCTTCCTCTTCAGAGAGCGGTTCTGCCGGTTCAGCTAAAGTGAGGAGGCACAGAGAGAAACATAAAGGGACATACCCGTGATTGTCAATGCTCGATGTAATCAAGAATATCGTAGATCAATCGCACTCTATGTCAAACTATTTAAAGGGGACATATCCTGCTCATTTTCAGGTTGTATTTGGGGTTTCTACTAGAACACATCCTTCAATGTTCAAAAGCACATTATTTTTTTCATCCTGTCTGTATGAATACACCTGAACTCACCCTCCTTTTTGTCTCTTTAACACCCCATCCAAAAAAGGATCTCAAGTCGTTGGCGGTACATTCTATCTAATGAGCCTGCGTGTGACGTAGGAAGGGGAGCCACATCCGATTGGCTTGTTGAATCACATGTTTTCTGATCTAGGCAGCCCACAAAAAACTAACTGGGTCATTTCAAATCACAGTTTGTGGGTTGGTAGGTACTCCAGATACCCAGATGGTTGAGAACAAGCACTGAGAAAGCGACTCTTCCAACTGTCAGTGGATCACAAACTTCCTGACAGACTCCATTCTCTCTCCGGCGGCATCCTGCTGCTGTCGCGCGCCCCCCCCCCGTCAAATCCATTCTCGCCGCTAACTTAGTCATTCAGGGCAGCTACTACAAGCTAACTGTTGCTTTAGCTAATATGCCCCCTCAAAATTATTAATAAATATTACTCTGTCAGTCACTACATGCAGAAATAAAAAAAAAGACATAAAGACCTTTGCAGATTTGTCATTGATCATATTTTTAAAGACATTATTATGGGAAAATGTGGTGTTTGGTTTCTTCAAAAAAAATAAACATATTTTCTTATAATAAATTTGATGTTTTCTTTTAATCTTTTATTCATAAATATAAATTTAACAATAAATATCTTATTTTGTTGTTTTCTTGAAGGACGCTGAGCAATATTGAAACCACTTTTTAATTTGACTAAGAAAAAAGCTATTAAGACACTCAATACATATGTAGGTTTTAATATTTTTGTTTAGTGTGACATACTTCGAGCTCTTTTGTTACTGTTCTACTGAATGTGAATATTATGTTCTTTTGTTTAATGAAGAAATAAAGTAGAGATAAGTCGCCAACTGGTGTAAAATAACACGACGTCGTGGGTTGGTTCTCCTCCCGTCCTCCCCAATGTTTTGAGACACCATCCGCCGCCGCTCAGCACGTATTCCCTAAAAGATGACATGAACCCGACAGAAACTAACAGAGCCTGCATCTTTACAGCGCCTTCATTTCTCAAATCTGCATAGAGTGACAAGTGTGCTTCGTATTAAGCTAGTGGGAAAACAGGCAGAGGAATACGGCGGCGGAGCGACAGACAGGGCAGATGAGATGTTGTTGATTTCCTCTTTTCTTTGGCCCTGCAATCAGTCATAATGGCAGGACGCATGCAAAAGCAATGATAAGGTGTGGAGAGAAGCACAAGCAGTGAATATCTCTCCTTTTAGATGTAATCACATTTTTCTGACGTATTTGCATCTTGCATTTCTCTGCAACATGTTTCTCTGTGTGATTATCACTTCTAACACATATTTTTATTCGGCGTTTGCCTTTGAAATTATTTGCAAATTGATCCGGTCCACATGACAGACACATACAGAACCGCTTACAATGGCTCAATTTCATCCAAGTTCAATCATCAGCACGGCCATAAGGAGACCACCGCTAAGTTAAAACATGAATGGAGCCTATGGGAAGGAGATGGATGCCAATTATGTATGTTTCTTGATGTCATCTGAAGGAAGAGAAGTGTCTGGAGAGGAGACAAAGGAAGAGAGAGAGATAGAAAGAGGCGAGCCATAAAAGAAACATTTATTAATGGCATCCCGGTGGGAGCAGATTGCAGCACTTCCATCTTTTGATGATGCCCTTCAGACGGCATCTTTTTCCGAAACGCAATCAACAATACATAACACGGAATCACATTCTTTTGATAATAATCTACAATTCGCGAGAGATGTAAACATAAAATGACATATATACTCCGATAAATCAAGGCTGACATCGGGCCAGCACTTTCCTGAGGTTGACATTACAAAGTTGCTTTTTAATGCAGAATGCCGAGGAGTTAAAGAAAAAGCTCTGAGCTTCTTTCCGAGTGGGCGGTTACTTGGTATGCAGAATTACCATCATTAGATAGAAAGGAATTAATACAGAGTTCAATTTGTCTGTCCTCCTCTGGGAACACCTCCTTATGTATTTTGGGTTTGATTTAAATGTAAATGAGAAAATAAACTGATGTTAACACCGTCGGAGTGTAGGAATTGTGACTTTACAATATTGCTGAAATGCCATTGAAAGGTCAACACTGTTCAAAAAGGTAATGCCACTTATTCCAACCTTATTTTATTCACAGCACTTGGATTAATGGCGAATAAATGTGTTGCTTTTAACTAAAGTAAGTGAATAGTTGATGTATGGATATATTCTGGGATGCGGCTAATGAAGGACTATCAGACCGCCCCCCCCCACAGCGAGTGCTCATCCACCCTGCATGGGGAGAGTCTAGTTACGGACACAGTTTTATATCAAGGAACAAAGAAGCAGAAGATACCAAAAGACATCAAATAAAGCTTGAAAGACAGTAGTCACTTAGACCGCCACGAGGCAAGCTTTTAGCCAGTATATTCTTAAGAACAAATAGATTAATTCCTGCTGTCAGCCCAGGAGTGGGGAGGCTAGTTTATTGCTGCCTCTTAGCGTTCCTGTCTAGTGGACATCGTGTCTTTTTCTGAAGTCGGTAGGAAAAAAAAAAAAAGTGGCACAAAATAAAAATAACAAAAACACAAAATATCTCTCAATACATCACATTTGATTCTGTGTCATCAGTTGTTTGAATATGTAAGTCTCCTATTTGTTTAGTTTGAAAAGAAAGTCTGTGTTTGTGTTGATTGTTGAATATTTATCTCAGAATGATGGCCAGAAATAGATATACATCTGCTACATCTCGGCACCGTTCCCCCTTTCTCTATCCATTTATTTTGATTTATTTATATTTTTTGGGCCCGCCACCACCCTCATCTTTGTGGGACAACATTTTCTTTGTTTTTATTCTTTTTCAGATGAATAGCCAATGAAGGAAAATAAAAAAGATAATAATCATAATCTTAGTCAAACCATATTACTTATATAAAAAGAAAAGAATGCAGGGGCGAATAAGCTGGCCACCTTAACGACATCTAAACAAATAAACAGACAACAACAAGGACAAAAAACGTTCAAGAGTGGACATGGACACATATACAGTATGTAAACAGACAAATATCAATAATGACAGAAAACAATGAGCTGACAAACATAGAACAGAGACAATTTGTTTTTTTTATCTGTGTAAAATGGGGTATAGGAAAGGGGTGGGATTGTAATATGAATATGATAGTAGTGACGGGGTGGCATTTAGCTAAGAGGCAGGATTAGATATGAGACATTTTTATTGAATTGCGTGATTTGGTTCCTCGGTTTGGCAAAGACTTGCTCTAGTGATACATGTTCTGAGAGGAGATTCAAGCATTGTTTTATACAGAGTAGGTGTCTGTACTTCCAATTGAGTAATGGCATTTAGCATTAGCATAGCAGTAGTTTTCTTGGCGATTGTATTCATTTATATAAAAAACACATTTTACTTCCATGTGTGGGAGTGAGCCAGGAGATGTAAACATAAAAAAGGTAGATAGGTAAAAAGGTAGGTAGACAGGTAGGTAGGTAGGTAGATAGACAGTTAGTAGGTATGTAGACAGGTAGATAGGTAGGTAAGTAGGTAAGACAGGTAGGTAGAAAGGTAGGTAGGTAGGTAGACAGATAGGTGGGTAAACAGGTAGGTAGACACGTAGGTAGCTAGACAGGTAGACAGGTAGGTAGGTAGGTAAGTAGGTAAGAAAGGTAGGTAGACAGGTAGGTAGATAGACAGTTGGTAGACAGGTAGGTAGGTATGTAGGTAAACAGGTAGGTAGGTAGACAGGTAGGTAGGTAGGTAAGTAGGTAAGAAAGGTAGGTAGATAGACAGTTGGTAGACAGGTAGGTAAACAGGTAGGTAGGTAAACAGGTAGACAGGTAGGTAGGTAGACAGTTGGTAGGTAGATAGGTTGCACTGTGGCCTGTCATTATTAGGCAATGCTAACAGCTCAGACTCACCATCTTACGTGTCATTTACAGACTAGTGTAGCAGAGATTCAGAAACATCTAGAATATCAGCTTGCTGAATATTGAAATTGGTTTAAAAGTTTTTTTAACCTTCATAAAATATAAAAATGAATTGCAATGAGCGGTAGATAATGTCAATAGATGAGTGACGGGTATTAGGAATGTCTTGAGGGTCAGTTTTTTAAAGCCAGAAATCTCAGCAGCTAGCCGAGTAATCTTGGAGCCGGCAGCATCGATCAACCGAGTCAACTCACTCAGATACCTCGTGGTCATTTGTGGCGGTGAACATCTTACTTACCACCCCTGTAAGATGAGGATGAAAACAACCCAAAAGGAAAGAGGAGAACTGAAGGCCGAGGAGAGGTGAGAAAAAAAAGTCGACCTTCACTATAATTCTCCCCCAGCCTCCCACTGCCCAAAATCTGGTCCAACCAGGTGGACCGTGAGGGCTTTTGTCCAGAAATTGAATGAGAAATGATTACAGTGATAAGCTCAACACCAGTGGGCTGCAAAATCACTACATGCCAGGCTCCCCCACTCTCAATCACAACTCACATTTTAGCAAGGACTCCAAAAAAAAGTGTGCTCTGAATCAAAAGAATCCAATGCAGTTTTTAGAAACTACAATATCGGGACAGCAGCAGCACTGGAGGACCAGAGAGTGCTTTTGATTGCAACACACGGGTTAAACGTGTCAAAGTGACGGTTACTGGAACACACCGACCAGGGTGTCTGAAATAGCTGATTTGATGCCGTTTTATTTATTTAGTCTAAATCAACAGATCCTATTATTCTGATTACATTATTCCTCTCTTGTTGTAATTTAATGATACCGTTTTCTTTGATTGTGAGCATGTTTTATAGGACTTTGGCGATGTCAGTAACATAGAAATAATGCAGATGGTTGACAGTATATACGTGTACCTTGGAGGCCAGGGCTTCAGCACTTTCTCTACACGTCCTCTCGATCTCCAGGTTTTCCTGAATGGCGCTGACCTCTTCAATGACCATCTGAGAAACTAAGAAGAAAAAAAGGATTAAAGACAAAGAAAAAGATACCATAACCACGTTACCTCTATATTTATAACCTTGAGAAGCACTAAATGACTTAAAGCTGCAGAGGGTACAAATGGAGCAAATAGGATTAAAAAAAAGTTATTTTTATAAAACGATCACTATATCCAATAGACAGTAGAGCATGAGACATGTAATCTGAATGAAACAACCAATCAGAGCTGACCTGGAGTCTGCCGTTCAGCTGCCGTCTATGAGAGCCGGCTGTCAATCACTCGCCAACTCCAATCAAACGGTCAAACTAGGCAGCGCTGATCAAATATGAATCATTATTCTGTTACTGTTAAGCCTATTTCTCTCCTCAAACATTGAGATCTGATGAGGAAATACCATGCACCGCCCACCTGCCAGAGCACAGCCAATAGGAACGCTCTCTCTCTCTGAAATGACCTGTGATTGGTCAAAGTCTCCCGTCGCGGGATTTTTTAAAGCCTGAAAACAGAGCCATGAGGAGGTGCAGAAGTCTAGTTTTCTCTCAGAACACTGGAATTACAATTTGCTGAAATGTTATTATGGAGTTTTTGCCCAATGATGCCAAAAATATTTTACCTACTGCCACTTTAAGGCCCCTAGCAACTGTGTGAATTTGGAGGAGATTCCAGAGGGCAGTTAGAAATCATGAGAGGAATGTAGTACAATCCAAAACTGTGGTCGTAGATCTCGCTGTGAGACCAGAGACATACACTTTATCTTTATAGTTATGTTTTCTACTAATCACCCTTATATGCCGAGACTATTTTTGCTAAATACATTTGAAAGGAAACATAATTGCCCCTTGCATTATGTTCACTGTCAACATTTAGTTTCAATGATGTCCTGTCTATGGCTGCAATTCAGTGTTGATGTTTTCATTCATGTCACCAAAACCATAATCCTTTCCCAACCGTAACCCAGAAATTAGAGTTGCCTAAACACGGCCATAAAATCTTTAACCCTGTTTATGTTTAATGATCATAGAACTTAATCTAGGTGGCATTATATTGCTTTCAAATGGTATTTGCTGTTGTAGTTAGTAGTATACAAACGTGATTAGCAATAATTCGGTTTTTTTAGACCCATTTCACAAAGTGTGATGGGAGAAATATTCAGATCATATACTGAAGTAAAAGTATCAATACTTATATGTAAAAAATAGTATATGAATATTTTCTTTGGATATCCTATTTTTCCTACTTTATTTTTCCCTTTTTTCAAGGTTGTTTTCATATATGCAATTTATAGTTCGTAATAACAATAGATTATAAATCAATTTTTTAAGTAGTTGAGCTTAAAGACGAACACAATAAGTACAAGAAAATAAAAAAATAAATAAAAAGAATAATAAAAAGAAAGAACAGAATAAAAAAATGTAAAAATAAATAATTAATAATATACTTTGGATATCCTTAGGCATAAGAAAACAAAAGTCCTACATTCAGGTAATGTTACGCATGTGTTATTAGCAAATAATTGCAATAATTTATATAGCATTTTACAGTTGGTAGTAGGTTGAGATGGAGCTCATTTTGACTGCTTTATATACTATTGTGTAAGTTAATCTATAAAAAAGCTCATCATAAATGTAAATCTAGATTTAACAAGTAACTATATCTGTCAAATAAATGTAGTGTAAAGTAAAAAAGTACAATAATTTCCCTCTGAAATGTAATCTACCTCAAGACTGTACTTAAAAATACTGTGAGCAACTTTTAACTGGTTACGAAACAGTCTCAATTTAATACTGATGCATCTACAGTATATGACCAACATCAGTAAACAACACCATCAGTGAGAAGATGCCGCTGCTGGAGCTCTGGGCCGTATTGCTGGGAAACACTACCGCTTTTGTCCACAGGGACCGCCAAAATCAACACTGTAGCCTTTCTGGCCCAACCGGTAACAAAGACCCATTACATTAGTTTCACATTTGGCCAAACACTGTTTACCAACCGACAGAGCAACAGATTAACAGATTGAAATCGATCAACGAGTCAGTATGGAAACCATACAGACACAAGAAAATGATGCATGTTCATCTTACAATTTGTGGCCCTTAGCAAAGAAGCCCACAAGTCAGTATAGCCTTCGTCGATGTGACAACGTTAATGAAACATGCAAAGCTGTATTTACAATTCTACTGAATGGCTGCATTCATGTCAATACAAACTTTAAAAGTCAACTCAAGACATTCAACCTGATCAAAATGCCATCAAGGAGACAAAGAACACGATTAGGATTTTCTAAATGAGTGGGTGCCATACCTGTGACTTCTCTCCTCATTTTGCAGCTAATTGAGATAAGAGTGCTGTAACACTTGACACAGAAAACATATTACAGCTCGCTATTGTGGCTGCCATCTGAATAGCCTCAATGGTGAGTGACCTATGTACGTCATTATGAGTTGAATTCAAAAGGAAGTGAACTAAATGTTGTTACCAATGTATCTTTTATTCAGATAATTTCTCCTACCTTTTTATTTCCATCAGCCTGCACCGATGCGCATTGAGTATAGACTGAATACATGCAGGAAACAACTTTAGAGCGTAAGACTATGAATAACAGTTTAGAGTGTATGTGGGCACTTTGTTAAGGTTGATGCATGTGATGTTGCACTTAACCCAGGGTGAACGGAAACATTTGCTTTCATGGCAATGCTTTCGTAGCATGTACAACAACATCAGGGCTGCATATGACGAGATGGACAGTGAATTTCTATTTGATAAAATACTGATGGGCATTAAATCAAATGAGTATAGGCAATGGATTTATATCTAAGACTGTTCAATATACAGAAACAGCAGCCTGAAAGTTAATCCTAGTCTAATCTTCTGCAGGTTTAGTGGATATTCTAGTACCTTGACACATATCTATATTAAAGCTACATTATTAGATTGTTTGAAAGCAAAAGGACAAGCTAGAAACACAATATCTCACATATTTTTGCAAAGACAACCTGAACTTAAGGTCCACTTAGCTCCAAAACAAGCAAGTAAATGGACTTCTGCCAACGGCTGTTTCCAAGTGCCTTAAACGTGCATTCTTTCTAATAGCCAGCAGGGGGCGACTCCTCTGGTTGCAAAAAGAAGTCTGATTAAATAGAAGTGTATGAGAAAATGAGCCTACTTCTCACTTGATTTATTACGTCAGTAAACATGAGTTTATGGTCTCAATCGCTGGTTCCAAGTCTTCTTCAATACAGCATGATGTTCATTTAGTAAATTATGGTCCCATTTAGAGTCAAATAGATCATAAAGCAGGGGATGCTTTAGGGCGGGGCTACCTTGTGATTGACAGGTCGGTACCACGGCGTTGTCCGGTATGGGAGTTGTCCTTGTTTTCATCTTACAACTTTAACCCTTTCATAGTGTGTTTTCAGTTCATCAGAGTTAATTATAATCATTTTGGTCGCCTAAAAATGTCATATTCAGCGTTCAGTTGCATTTATGCTGCTTTCCACACAACTCGGAACTCGAAAATTTCCGACATCCCACTAGAAAAAGGACAATGGAACGCCACTCAAAGTCAGAGTTCCTACCTGTGAACTCGGAGGCCAATCCATCTACGACTTCGCGAAGAAGCAGTTGCTTGACATCACACAACAATGGAACATTGTAAATGGTAGGGCTGACCCGAATGCTTCGAAGCTTTGACAGTTGCCATGGTATTCAACCTCTAAATCACTATTTGAATGCTTCGTTTTTAATTTTTTTATATATAAGTATGCAATAAGGAATAACCCAACAACATTATTCGAATACCTTTGAATATTTCTCACCGAAGCTTCAAAGCCCAGAAAATGGTATTCGGGACAGCCCTAGTAAATGGCAAACTGTCAATTAAAATGCAAGGTTAAGTATATTTGCCCAATTAAAATAATGCATACTATCGTATAGTAAAACCTGTTCTGCATGTAAATTGATGTGAAAATATGTCGCCATGTCATTGGGTAGCTGGTTACGGTAAACAATCTGTGAAATTTAACTTCTCAGCACAAAACCAAATACCAGTACAAAAAAATGCGTGGAAGCTGCACTGCTAAGAGTTCAATTGCGTGCACACTTGCCAAAAAAACATCCGTTTGACACAGTAAATTGACTTGCATTTATATAGGGCTTTTCTAGTGTCCCTGCCACTCAAAGCGCTTTACACTACATGTCAGTATTCACCCATTCACACACTGAAGGCAAAGGCGCCAACTTTGCCCATCAGGATCTCATCTAAATACTCATTCACACACACTTGGGAGCATTTGGAGTTAAGTGTCTTGCTCAAGGACACATCGACATGTGACCTGGAGCAGCCTGGAATCGAACCACCGACCTTCCGATTAGTGGACAACTAAAATTGGCAATTTTAACTGGAAAAATTCAGACCTCCAAGTTGTCTGGAATGCAGCATCAGCTCCACCCTCTTGTGTCACTTGTGGTCCAGCCAAAAACCAAGACGACGGCGCACTCTAAAAACCAAGATGGCGACGGCCAAAATGCTGAACTCGAGGCTTCAAAATGGCATTCCACAAACCACGTCCACTAGTTATATACAGGCTATGAGCTGAGGTGAACTGTAGAGTTGGTGATAATTCTGCGTGGACTCATAATGAGTGACACCTTTCACATTACACGCAGTCATTTGATCCATTGTTGATATGAAACATATTGATTAGTGCGACTTTAATCAGGTAGAAATCCAAATCACAAACTGTAATGTTGTTTAAGCTGCAATAACGCCCCTGAAGAATGCCCTACCACTTAGCTAATTAAATATTGTGGTTGAGCGAGGAAGAAAATTAAGCATTAGTGCCATTGCTGTGGGCAATTCCTTCCCCCAGTGACACCTAATTAAGAACTTGATGAACGCCGGCGCGCCTGGCGATATCCGCGTTCCTGCAGCGCCCTCCACATCAGTCATTCAATAGCACTTAGCTGCCAGTTTTCCATCCTCGGCCTCTTCTCCGTTCTTCTCTGCCTGTCTTCGTAATGCTGCGGCCACGCTCAGCAACCTACGAAAGGACGCCTTGAACTAAATGACATGTTAATTATAATTACTGGTAGCCATGGTAAATAAACAGCGGTGGAAGTGTTGAAAGTGTATGAGCACGAGTCGACGGGGGGCTCTGACACGTCGGAATTGGCAGTCTTAATTGTAAGTTTCGGCCTCCCCATCATCATCACTCCATCTTTTTTCTACCCTCTTTTTTGTGCCAGTCTTTTTTCATCCTCCTCTCAGGAAAGACAGTGATTACCCCTGTGCCGACGAGCTGCATAATGGTATCAGCGCCGCCAATGGAGCAGTGAATTAAATTGTATCTGCAGCCGCTGTGAAGCCTTGATGAGGGGGGCAGATGCCTTTGTGGTGTTATCATTATAACACAATGGTCATGTTGTCATCAACCTTGCCATCGGCAATTGAAAAGGCATGATTGTGTGTTGGGGGCTTTTTCTCCCGTCCTCCCACTACCCCCCCACACCCCCACCAACCCTGCTGCCCCACCCCCAGCCGTTTCGTTGTGAATAGGAGCAATTTTCTAAGAGCTATGAAATCACGTAATAGGTCCTAATATGCAGCTGCTTGGCACAGTGAGGCAGCCTCTATTAATGCGGAAGTCAAACACAATATGTGTTTTGGCTGGAGAATCGCTGAATACACAAGCACAGGCCAGATTTATTCAGATGAAAAACCACACAACTGTCACCGTCACAAAGACAAACTATTTGCTCTATCTTTTTGACATGCGGAGCCCTATTTTAAATTCTGTCTTCACTTAAGTGGTCATAGCAAAAGCATTCAAACCTGTAAGGAAAATCATTTTGGAAAATTGAATGGTGGGCCAAAACATTTGAAATTTGCAGTGTTTGGAAACAGGTTTGTGATGAAAGCTGAAGCAGCGGCGTTGCTATTCCATTGCCATTATCGGTGTGCCGGTTCACATATTTGTACGGCCGTGATAATTTTTAAAACAACATACGTTTATTGCAACAGAGCACATGTGTGCATATGCTTCCACAAATATAGGATCATGGATCATATAGGTATTGGTCGGCAGATGTGTTTTTTTACTTTATTTTATTTAACCTTTATTTAACCAGGTTAGTCCCATTGAGATTAAGAACCTCTTTTCCAAGGAAGACCTGGCCAAGACGGTCAGCAGCAAGAACACAAAGTTGCAGACGGAGACACAAACGGAGACAAAATACAGTTCACAAACACTAAAAGCACTACAATTTGCATTAAAAGAGACAAATGGGGGGGACAAAAAGGAACTTTTCTGGGAGTCAGCTGTACAACAAGGGAAGCTAAAAACATTGGCATGCCATAGAGTCTGCTTCTAAAGCCTTCATTTTAGATTTAAAAAATGTTTAATGATACCAGCTCCTTGATTTTCAGGTAATTTTGAAACAAATTCCAGGCTGATGGTGCAGAATATTCAAAAGCCCTTTCCCCAATTTTTGTCCGAGCTTTTGGGACAGAGAGCACAAATAAGTCGTGTGAACGCAGTGAATACTGTCCACAATTTTTCTGCAGAATAAAAACACTTAAGTAATGTGGGAGCAGACCCAGAATCACCTAAAGACATACCAACGGGGGAGCCTGCGGGTTGCCAGTGCAGGCCATCCCACCCGAGAGTACAACTTGTTTCGAAAATAAAAACCCAGTTTTAGCCTTAGTTTTTTTTTATTTTTTATTTTTTTTACGAGGTACAGCACATGTGGTTTAAAAGTAAGGGAGTCATTAATCAAGATGAAGGTGTTAAACCTGATGCAGCTTCTTGAGAATGTACTGTGTTCCTCAATACACGTTCTTAGTGCCATCAAAGGTTGATTCACTTCACATGGAAATGTCTTATGGCTTGAAAACACAGCATCTTGTGATTACGTTACAAGAGGGCAATCACAAATGAAAACTTCTGGCCATGTCCCTCACTGAGCTGAATTTATGCTTACCAATATTTTCTTGAAATTTGATGCAAATTTTCAGATTAGAAATTGAAAATGTTGGAATAAAAATAATTTAGTGTCATATTGAATGGCAGAACAAAAATAATAATAAAGTAATAAAGTAGCAGTGTAGCAGACGTGTGTGTGTGTGTGTGTCTGTGTGTGTTTGTGTGTGTGTACAACTTAGAGTCTTTTCCATACGAATATGTGTTCGGGACAGAGCTTCTCTGCTTTATTAGTCAACGTTTAGGTCACTGAGGACCTTCATCGGGACATTAAGGGGTTAAAAATGGTGGTGTGTGTTCTTTTAAACACCACCAAAACAATGTGATTGCATGATTGGAAGTGTCTGCCATCCGTATTGGTTGAGGAAGTGACATCATCACATATCTATTGCACCATGAAAAAAACAAGCAACGTTTTTAATGTGTAGAGGTCTGTGCTCTCCGAGTGCCATTCTAGTTACCACTATCTTGAACTGACTCTTTGCCATTCTAGTCTGATGCTGAAGCGCTGCTCATACGGCTGGTCTGTCATGGGCTTTAGCAGATTTGCAAAAACAAAAAAACAATAGTTGTATGGCTCTTGGTTGAGTGGATGTAATGTGAGAACTGTGTACTGCGTTCCAAGATGGTGCCCAATGAAAGTTTATCACCCTGAGCATATAACAAAAAAAGTTTTTTTACAGCCTGGTTTCCACAACAAGGTGGACAGATCCCATGTTGTACGGCCCACTGCACAAGAATATTAGTGTCCCTATCCACTGCCTCGCCCATGTTCATCCCATAGACTTTACACTGAGATGATATTTTATAGATATATCTTCTGCAGTTTTGTATAGAAGTCTATGGATCTGATTTGAGAGCTGCAGGAGATTGCAATTCTGACTCTACCACACTGTATCCATTTATAGGAATACATCCGTGATTTAAAGCTTGTTTGTAGAATGAAAACAATTCTGCCTTAATCTCACTTTCTGGACATGAAGGAGAGATAAACTTACCTTGCTGGAACTCATTGAGCTTCTTGATGGCCTCGTCCCTCTCCCCCTCCAGCCTCTTGCACTTATGTAAGAGAGACAGACAGAGATGCTTCAACACAGGACCACTGAGTAACTATTATCTTTAAATTGTGACGCGAACCTCCGATAATTAATGCACTTTGATACGGACTGAATGAATGAGGAAATAAGCCACTGTCGTCTGTGTGTGTGTGGAGAGACGGGAGCCCAAATAAGCAACTACACTTTAGAAACAAAAACCCGCAACTACCAATATTTGTAAGCGATTTTTCAGGAAAACAAACCCAAAGTCCCTTATAATAAGCGGACTTTGCAACTGTGGCTGCAAGCTACCTAATACATCCATGAGGCCTACTGGTGTCTGTCTTCCCTCTTCCATGCTGGCCTGCACATGACCCTCCCTCCTCGAGCTTCTCAGCCAATCCAAGCGCGATAAGCGTTTCCACTATACTGCCTTCAGTTTCCACTATACTCTCTCTTACACATACATATATTCTTCTCACACAAACATATATTCTTGTGCGAGTGAAAATATATGTAAGTGAAAGGAGAATATATGTGTGCGTGTGAGTGCAAGAATGAATGAAGTTTGTCCAGTCCTGCTCCTAATGCTAAAGGTCAGCTCATACAAAGGAATTCAATGGAAATAGTTTGGAAGTTTTATGACATACGGCTAAAAGATGACATACAGTATACAGAGTTCTTTTCTCTTTAACAGTGGATGTGGACACCAGGGTTAGTGCTGTCATTTGAACATTTTCAATACCAGAGCCAATACTTTGGTTTCAGTATGGATAGACATACATAAGGCCAAGAGGATTCTTATTGCCTCAAATTGAGGAAAATAAACTTGTTTTTCTACTAACCCTTTCTTTCTATTTAACACAGCAAATGAAACTAATTGAAATACAATCTAAAATTAAAGCTGCGAGC
>CAKALG010044997.1:0-11385 GCA_916700815.1 Helicolenus hilgendorfi
ACTCATCAAGCGGATCACACAGTGCAGTTGTGTCCATTAGTGGTGAAAGTCAGTGGGTCCAGAACAATGGATCCCTGCCAGCCACCCACGCTGCTCTTTGTTCTTCCTCCGTTACCTCAAAGCACCTTCAACTCTGAAGTCAAGTTCTCTCAACAGGACTCTATAGACTCCAGTCTGAAAGTGGCAAAGCTGTGCGACACAGTTGTCACTTTCAGCCAGCGTTTAAACCTGCAGTAGGCAGAATGTCTTTGGCATCATTGGGGCAAAAATTCCATAATAACCTTTCAGCATATTATAATTCAAGTGTTCTGAGAGATAACTAGACTTCTGCACCTCGTCATGGCTCTGTTTTCAGGCTTTCAAAAAATCTATTGACTTTAGCCAATCACAGGTCATTTCAGAGAGCGAGAGAGTATTCCTATTGGCTGTTCATTCAACGGAGGCAGCTGTCAATCAACTCCGATCAAACGGTCAAACTAGGCAGCACTGAGCAAATATGAATCAATATTCTGTTACTGTAATGCTTAATTTTTTAATTACGGCACCAAACTCTCAAATCACTTGTTCCTACTTGTCTACTACTTGTTCAGCAGCAGAATTCACAATATTAAAGCATTTATAGATGAAAAGCCAAGTCAATAATCATGGTCAGTGATGAATAAGTATGTTTGATCGCTACACTTGCCAACCTCAAGACATCATAGGCCAAATGATGCTGACGTGATAATGCAGATTTTTCAACCAGCGGTTATGGCATTAATGCCAGCTCGGCAGAATAAAGCTTCGTCTGTCATGACAGTTAGTAGGACTGTGTATTGGCAAGAATCTGGTGATACGATATGTATCACAATACAGGGGTTACAATTCAATATATTGCGATATATCGCGATACTGTGAGAAAGGCGATATATTGTGATTTTTTTTTTAATCTAATTTTAGGAAAACTATCATAGTATAAAGAACACACCACCATATACATAAAACCTTTTTTTATGCAGTCAGATCAGTGGGACAGTACCTGTAACATCCGACATCATAGCACTACTTTGAGAGGGCACATCTCTTTGAAAATGAAATAAAATATTGACTAAACTGTAAACTATTAATTAAAAATGTATAGTGTTTTTGAGAATCCATACAGTATCACAAAACATAATATTGTGATATTAGTTTTTTTCCGATATTTTCTTACACCCCTAACGGCATAAGCAGTTGCAGATGAACGGATGAACCCCTAACAGTTAGTAGTGCTATACTGGTGACTCACTTCACAGCTGCTCAAGAGATGGCAAGCCTCCAGCTCGGCTCTGATCGGTTGTTTTCATCCAGTATGTGAAATCTTGCAGATGCCATTAGGAACAGAGGACACCTGAGGACACAGAGGCACATGATTATTTTCAGATGATCCGTTGCATGCACTACTGTCAGGATATAGTGACCATTTTATAAAAATAACTTTTTTTTTTTTTTGTTCCATTTCTACCCACTGCTGCTTTAAGTCAAAAACCTTCAAATTTCCTTGGAGGAGGAACCCCAAACCCAATATCTCCTTCTATCTTTTATTGACTGTAGAAATTCAGAATGTGTCTTTGTATAATACCTGAATGAATAGATTGCACACCTCAGCTCTGCATGCATACCTGCCTGTCTGTCTGGCTGCTGTTGCTTCCAGGCTATAGGCATCCTATAATATATTATAGAGTGATGAATGAATCATTTATTTTCGTGTCTGGTGGTCATTTATATAACCCATCCCTCATGGGATTATTCAGACACATTAACCAACAACATATCAAACATTCCCATCATCATCCAGACATAAACAAACATCATCCAGACATAGTCATGAACCTCCCACAGATAATGCTCCAGGATACATCCCACAATGGAAATACAATAGATAAACAGTCAAGAGATAAACAAACACAGCTCGCTCCCTTAAGCACAAGACACATACACAAATCCAATCAAGAAAAAAAAGGGCTAAGAGTCTGAGGAATTTATCGATTCTAAGTTACTTTTCTCCTCCTATCCTGTGATTTTGAAACATATTCAGAAAATCCAAAAACATTATCAAAAAGATATTCAATTAAGGCTCCAGTGTCCATACCTATCAAATCTAAACTAGGAGCATTAACTCTTTTTTAAAATAATATTTAGGCTACAAAATAACACACACAGGGCACTTTAACTATTAGCACTATATATAGAAACACACCATTTTAACCCTATAATGTTCCAGTGTGAATATTATTGGAGTATTATAGGCCAACAATAGAAGATGCATTGCCCAAGCATAATAATTTAGCAATAACACCACAGCTGAATATGACTGACACTGTATAACATGCTTAAAGAAATAATGTATAAATAGGATTAAGTCGCAAGATATTGCTGATACCGGCCGATACACACGCCAACATGTGAATAAGAGAACACTGGCACTTTTTTTTTTTTCCACTTGAAGCACTGACTGAACCTATCTATCCATAGAACGCATCAAAACCACAGCGTCTGGTACACAGACAACACCCAGGTGCTGCTGTGCTGATACTAAACAAGAAAGACATAATAATCAGTGCTATGTGAATGTCGTTGCATCTTCTGACACGACAATGCAGCCTAATAAACACTATATGCCATCAAACTATCTACAGATGAGGTAGAGATGTCAGCAAACTAGGGCTGTCAATTGATTCAAATATTTAATTGCGATTAATTGCATGATTGTCCAATCTTAGATGCCATCCCTTAAATAACCACTTTCAGCTACTGCCTTCTACTTTTAGCACTTTATATCTATTTATTTAACCTTTATTCAGTCCTGGTACCTGCTGCTCCTTTTTAATGTAGTGATGAAGTTTAGTTTTTATGTGAATGTGTTTTAATGTGTCTTGTCTGGATGTGACATGTTTTAATATACAATTTTCTGCCTTTTGTACACAAAAAGCAGATACAGTATTTTCTAATCGCAAATTAATCAAATGTTTTTATCTGTTCAAAATGTACGTTAAAGAGAGATTTGTTTAGTATTTAATACTCTTATCAACATGGGAGTGGGCAAATATGCTGCTTTATGCAAATATGTATGTATATATTTACGATTGGAAATAAATTAACAACACAAAACAGCCCAACATCCCAACAGACAACAACAGCTGGTAGAAACACTTTGGAAATTACTATTTTTCCTCGCCAGAATGTAGCGATCGTTTGGAGCGTTATTTAACCTCCTTTGCAACAACCTAGTATGACATGTGGTACCAATAGATTCTCTAGTTTTTATAGTTTCATATGATATTAGTATCTCCACTAGCTTTAAAACTGAACCCGCTACAAGCTCCGGAATATCAATTGCGTTCATGAAATTAGTGGCGTTAAAACGGAATTTGCGTTAATTATTATGGCGTTAACTTTAACAGCCCTAAACCAAAAGATATATTCACAGCATAATTCAAACACTATAATGTTAATAAAGCAACTCATATTATTAATAAGACCTGAGGGAAGCTGGACGGGAGACACTTCTGCTCTGAGCTCAACGGACCTAATCAGGTTGCACCTGAGACAATCCTCTGCACACCTGCAGTCAATCACAGTGACGTCAGAGGGAATGAGAATAATAATAATGATACATCTTATTTGGTGGCACCTTCCAGGACACCCAAGGACACCTTACAAAGATAGGTATAAAAAAAAGTCATAATATTCCGAGAATAAAGCCATAACTTTACGAGAATAAATAAGTAATATTACGAGAATAAAGTCATAACTTTACGAGAAAAAAAGTCATAATATTACGAGAATAAAGTCATAACTTTACAAGAAAAAGAATCGCATTATTATGAGAATAAAGTCATAACTCTACGAGAATAAAGTCGTAATATGAGAATAAAGTCATAACTTTACCGTTTTTTTTAATTATTATTACAAGAATAAAGTCATAACTTGACGAGAAAAAATTAAAATAACTAGTAAAATTATTACTTTATAATATTGACTTTATTCTCATAATGTTACAAATGTTTTTCTCATAAACTTGTGTCTTTATTCTCGTTTTATTATGACTTTATTCTCGAAATCTCATATTTGGGTTTTTTCCCCTCAATGTGGCCATAATACCCCGTCGTACTATAGACCTATAACAATGATAAATAAAAATGAAAATGTAAACAATAAACAGTTATTCATTCCCATTTTTTTAAATCCACAGGGAGCCACTGGAGAGGGGCTAAAGAGCCGCATGTGGCTCGGGAGACTGAGGTTGCAGACCCCTGGTCTAGGAGCAGTATTCCTCATCACAGAGGGAATTCATTGCACTCTGTGCAGACCTCTCCAATCCCTCCCTTTTTTTGGCACCATCTGGGGCTCCAAGTTGGCTTGGGTGACACAACGTCTGTGATAAATTCCCCACAGCAAGTTTCCTTTTCCATCTCTCCCGGACCAGGCTACAGTTTAATCAAAACAAACTTGCTTGTATGACATGTGGTCAGACAAGAGGAGAAGAGGGAGAGCAAAATATAAAAAAGAGTAATTGGTTGAAATAAACCATTGCCAAATCTCATTATCACTTCTTTGGAAAAATAAAACATGATTGAAATTCTGATTAAAATGCTTCAACAGCGACACCTGCTGGGGAACCTGAAAATGATGTTGAGATGCAGCTCAGCACTGTGTGTCAAGTTGCATTAATTAATTAATTAAACAACAATTCAATAATTAAAATTAATTGTAAATGTGTATAAAGGCTTAGAACATTACGATTGAAGTATATGATGGCCATCCCAATGCTCTATTATGTCTCATAAGTTGCAGCAATTTTTGGGGTTGATACCATTTGTTACACAGATTTGGTGCTAAATTTAACCATTTTTTTACCACTCGAGAATTGATAATAATAATAATAATTATAATAATGATCAATAATCCCTCCAAAATACCAAATTAAGACACCAAGACTTTGAGGAACACCATAGAAAAAGTTGGTATTAGTATTTGGTATCTTTCGACAAGAATTGCATTTTACAACTGCTAAGAAACCCCCCTTATTGTCAATACATCCATCCTCTGAATGCTCTAGGTCTCTAGTTTGATCCATTCATCCTCTGAATGCTCTAGGTCTCTAGTTTGATCCATTCATCCTCTGAATGCTCTAGGTCTCTAGTTTGTGTCTGTAAAGTTTCATGAGGCTGTGATTATCCTAGAGGTCACCACAGGTCATTTTATACAGTGAGGTCAATTTTCAAAAAAGATCTCAGTGCAATGAAATGGCTACTATGGGGACTAACATCATCACACATGAATACAGTTGGGCTCATTAGATCCACAAGAGTCTCAGCTTTACAGTGATACCCACTTTATGTAATTCAAGACTGTTTAGGGAACCCAGTATGCAGAAATGCAGAAAATTCAAATACACCATTTTAGTATGCAAAAATAACACATTTATACTGCATGGTTTTTGCCCCAAACTGCATGTGATTATCATAAAGTGGGCATGTCTGTAAAGGGAAGACTGGTGGGTACCCATAGAACCTATTTTAATTCAAATATCCTGAGGTCAGAGGTCAAGGGGACCCCTTTGAAAATTGGTAATGCCAGTTTTTCCTCGCCAAAATTTAGTCCAAATTTGAAGCGTTATTTAGCCTCCTTCCCGACATGGTAGCATGACGTGGTTGGTACCGACGGATTCCTTAGATCTAGTTTCATGTGATATTTGTATCTTCACTCTAGCCCTTAAACCTGAACTCACTAGATCCTCTGAAAGACAGTAAGGTCAGTCGGGGTGGCCCACAATCCCGTGGGTCTCAGGGGGTTTTAATGTGATTAAAAATGTAAATGTGTTTCTGTTTATGAAACAAGTATTTATGTTGTTTTATAATTCAAATAGTAACACTGACATCTAATAGTACAAATGATAGTAAGCATATGCTTAATTGGTGTTACGATTAAGAGGGTGTCCTTGTAAGAGGTCTCTGGGCCCAAAAAGATTGACAACCCCTGATTTACACTTTTTCTGTGTGCGTATGTAAGTGCGTCACTATAAAGCACAAAACCAGATATCACAAAGGCCCAAAATGGAAATTACGTCCACTTTCTACATCAACAGTCACTACAAAAGGAACATGTCTACTATCTTGAAATGAGGCAGACCAGGGGATCAGCCTCGTATAAAGAAAATCAATCTGTGTCTCACCCCTGTGGTATTCTTCCTTCTCAGGACAAATCCATTTTTAAAACCGCCGTAATAGATATGATAGTTATTGTGTCTGTAAAGATTCGATTTTTTTTTTTAAAACCACATGCCCCCTTTTAGCTAGACAATAGCCGGTCTGTATCTCCTGTTGCTGCCTTTAAAGTATTTATAACCATTTTTGATCTGTGGAATATAGCAAAATTGGGGCCAGACAGCACAGATGTGATAGCAATATGTTACCCAGATCCCCTCTCTGAATTTGTTCTGGCATTACAGGATGATACAAGCTGATACAAGGTAGGACATAAAATAAGGAAAGCGATGAATCTACCTGCACCCGTATTACTGCTTTGCCTGACTTCACATTACAATGGAGCCTCCTGCTGCTCCGGGAGGAGTAACGAATTGCATTGTTGATGTGCTGCAGATATGCGTTCGAACCCACGGGGAGAACAAAACAATCTGTTGTGTTTGACTCAAATCCCATCCCAACCTGGGGGAACGATTTACACACACACACGCAATGAGCTCACAGCGGCGCTTTCAGATGTGTGTGTGCGCCAGAGACACATCTTTATTGGGACTGATCCATGTGGGAGGATTGACTGTGATTGTCTGTCAGTGTAATGAATGAAGTGTGACGGCTGTCCTCTCTGGCTAACTCACACTTACATAACTCCTGCTCTTTCTTTGGTGTTCTCTTTGTGGTTTCTTCCTGTTTGTTTTTTTTGTGTTGAAAGCAGCTTTGATGTGGCCAATAAGTCAGATCCAGTAATGAAGCACTTGGCTTTGTTCACACTGGCATATGGCCTCATTTGGCCATAACAACCCACCCACAAAGTAAAGTGGACCTGAGTCAGGCTTTCCACAAGCCAATTTGTTCTAAAGTTCAAACTTTGTATAAAAAGAAAGACAAAGTCTCACTGTAAAAACAGTAGTAGTTTTTATACTACTAATAAAAAATGAAATAACGGTATTAATTAAAGGGGACATATCATGCTCATTTTCAGGTTCATACTTGTATTTTAGGTTTCTACTACAATATGTTTACATGCTTTAATGTTCAAACAACACTTTATTTTTCTCATACTGTCTATCTGAATATATATGTATTTACCTTCTGTCAGAAACGCCCCATTTTAGCGCATTTCAACGGAATTGCGTTGCTAGGAAACAGCTTGGTTGCATGTTCACTTCCTGTCAGCTGATGTCATTCACATACACTGCAACAGGACATAAACTGCGGACACATTTAGGATGTTTATGTTTTTACACTGTGAAATTGTCCAAATATTGTAGATTTGTGACATCACAAATGGACAGAAATGGACAGTGTTTGTTTCAAACACAGAGTTTATGAATACCGGCTGTGTGTGTTTCTCTGTGGATTCAGCGTTTTGATATTTTCACAGTATTCATATAGCACTTAAACCTGCTTTATAAACTCGGAAAAAAAAGTTTGGAAATTTATGTTTGGTGCATTATTTATCTGTTGTTACAATGCAAATTGGCATTGTATTTTACATTGTTGGAAAGCCAGTTTATTTACTTTCACAATGATGTCCAACTTGTAAGGATCATACATTTTTGGGATGAGCTGCACAGCTGATTATGTGGGTAACGCCCAAGTGAAATTTGCCAAAATTCAGTGTATTCTCCTGTTGGTATTGACTCTTGTTTTGAGTTGTTTGGTGGATTGGATGAATGAACTCTCTATCAGTAACAAGGAACAAACAAGACATATTGGCTATTTTACACTTTATTCATTTAATACACCGTCAGGAGCCTCAGTAGAGGTGGAAGATCCATACGCAGCCTGGCACCTCCTCCTCATGCTGGTCACCAACCTGGTCACACGTTGCTGTGGGATGGCGTTCCATTCCTCAACCAGGATTCAACTTTGTTTTGCAGAACACCAGCTTCAACTTGCCCTATCGCACGGGCCTTATCCAGATTAGAAAAACGTGGCATGCCGATGCTTGGAGCAGACACCCAATGATCACTTTAGTAGGGCGCAGCACCCAGCAGGCCCCATGCACATCAGGCACCTGATTGGCAGCACCTGGAGCTCAAAACAAGAGTCAATACTATCAGGAGAATACACTGCATTGGCAGAGAATTTTGGCAAATTTCACTTGGGCACTACCCACATAATCAGCAGTGCTGCTCATCCCACAAATGCATGATCCTTACAAGTTGGACATCATTGTGAAGGTACATAAACATGCTTTCCAACGATGTAAAATACAATGACCATTAGCATTGTAACAACAGAGAAATAATCCACCAAACACAAGTTTCCCCCAAAACATTCCCCCAGTTTATTTCGAGGTACTTGTGCATCTTGCCAGCAGCATTTCCCAGCATCAGAGAAAAGAAAGAAGAGTTGTGGGGAAAAAAACGCAGAGCTGTAAACTCATTAATGAGACAATCGCTCAAGATTATCAGCCTTGTATCTTAATTGTGTGATCAGTGTATAAAATATGATGCATTGTTATAGATTACACAACCCAGATTGAAGCACAGGTGGTACAACCACCTGTGCTTCAATCTACACAACCCAACAGTAGAAAGTACATTTCATTTGAATCAGCTCCACCACAATTAGCAGCAACATTAAACTGTTGTTTACACATTATGTATCAACTTTTACTTTTGATACATAAAGTTAAAAAAATGTAAAATAAAAAGTATAGCCTTTCTATAGGGTAGTTTTTATTGTTGGTGTCGGTCGGAGTTCTCCTTTCATGGGCGGAATTCAAGTAACGTACCCACGCAATTCCCAGAACTCCCAGTAGATAGTACCGGACATGATTTGGTGAACAAAGGCTGGTGTAGGGACATATTTGAATGCAGTTGATGGCACTTGGTGATGGTTGGAAAGAGTAACGACGACGGTTTAGGTGATTTAGGTACAGCTGATCTGTGGGGGTGGGGTGGTTCAATCGTACGCGGGCACCTTGACGGAGGTCTGCGTTCTCTGAGTGCCATTCTAGTTAGTATTATTTTCCGTTTTCTGCCATGAGATCCCTCTAATTGTTACACACTGTTCCTTTAAGTCAATTATCTGAACCCCTCCAAAGGAAAGGGAATAAAAGAGCATCCCAAATGTATTACTGCTCTCAATGTTCTTGTTGTCCTTGCTTTCATTTTTGTTGTACCTTGGCTGTGTTTTAAAGTTGTTGTTTTTTTGATGCGCATTCATGTTGACTTCTTGAAGTCTTATTTGTATCCCCCAATTATTCTGTCATTGCTTTCCCTCTCCGTCTGCTACACTGACGAACTTCATCCTTTCATCCACAGAACAATGGAGAGCAGACAGCAGTCGCCGCCGCTCATCGCTTTCGGAATGAGGATGCATAATGCATGTCGTGCGCCCGTACAAAGTCGAATGGCACACAGAGCCGCCACGCAAACACCGTCATCTCACAAACACACACACACTGACGCACTCCATCGTGAATGTCGGTGAGTGCACTTTGAAAATGCATTTTATGCATTCAGTCAAACCGCTATTTACCGCGGGCTTAAGAGCTAATATGGTGAAGAGTGTGGTTTTCGGAGCAGCTGATTGATGCAGCTGCCCCTTTAGTAACTGGCCTGGCATTTAGTACGCCAAAAGAGGATAAACACATGCAGACGTACACACACACGAGTGCAACAGAGCTGTCAGCTTGGAAGGGATGATCTTTTTTTTTTTCCTCCTTTCCTGTTTCTTTTCTCCATTCCCCTGTGTGTGTGTGTGTGTGTGTGTGTGTGTGACGGCTAATGAGGTGGAGGCGGGTGTCAACCCTGTAAAGTCTCTTATATGGATGTAGAAATCAGTGAGAGGCGGTTGCGCTGCATCATTTACTGTGTAAGCAGCAGATATCCAGTCCTGATCTGGCTCTAGTAGCTGCTCATCAGTGCTCCCTTAATCCCTTTACAGATCGTCTGTAATTTTACGAGGGTGACCTTTGAACACACACACACATACACACCATGCAGAAGCAATGCGACCCCTGCTGTGATAAGATCCCACAGACAACCCTTATAAACTCCCGACTACATTCCGCGTAAACCCCTCTGACACACACACACGTTCCCGCAGCGCGGTTTTAAGTAACAGCCGACAATTTATTTTCAACGGTTTGTAAAGAGGGCGGAGAAGAGGCCTGTTTGCTTTTGACATGTTTACTTCGTCACGCCCTCTCGACTCTGATAGGAATTCTTTGACATTTAATACGGTCGTAAAAGCGAATGCATGTTGTCAGAGAGATTTGTGTAGCTCGTGTGCATGCCAAGTGTCCTTTTTTTCCAGCAACCATTTATCATTTCAATCCTGCTATCAATATGCTGGAGTTTCATGAATACTTCATAGGAGGGATGCTCGCCACGTGGTTGGTCTATCTATTTAGTGACTAAACGTGTTGTCTTGCGATAAAGAGAGGCTTTAGGGTTGAGTTCAACCGGTGACAAAAACCAAAACCATCAGTTATTTACACACCAAAGGAGTCGATTTCTACCGACAAATACTGAGATTTAAACGCTGCTAACAACAATTTGGCCCGTAAGCTATGGAATGCATCTTGAGAATATGGAATCAATCTTGAGGATATGGAATGAAACTTGAGGATATGGAATGCATCTTGAGGATATGGAATGAAACTTGAGGATATGGAATGCATCTTGAGAATATGGAATCAATCTTGAGGATATGGAATGAAAGTTGAGAATATGGAATGCATCTTGAGGATATGGAATGCATCTTGAGGATATGGAATCAATCTTGAGGATATGGAATGCATCTTGAGGATATGGAATCAATCTTGAGGATATGGAATGCATCTTGAGGATATGGAATGAAACTTGAGAATATGGAATGCATCTAGAGGATATGGAATGCATCTTGAGGATATGGAATCAATCTTGAGGATATGGAATCAATCTTGAGGATATGGAATGAAACTTGAGAATATGGAATGCATCTAGAGGATATGGAATGCATCTTGAGGATATGGAATGAAACTTGAGGATATGGAATCAATCTTAAGGATATGGAATGCATCTTGAGAATATGGAATGCATCTCGAGAATATGGAATCAATCTTGAGGATATGGAATCAATCTTGAGGATATGGAATGAAACTTGGACACTCACTGGTTTCTGGACAATATTTGTCATTGTTTTGTGTTGATTTCCAGTATTA
>CAKALG010045001.1:0-14831 GCA_916700815.1 Helicolenus hilgendorfi
CATGCCCAGAGCCTGGGCCAGCGTGATATAACACCTGTTGATAAAAAGCAGTTCTCCGATTCAACTTAGAAATTAAACACTATGAAAAGTTAATTCAATGATTAAGTGACAAAAGAAAATTCCTCTTCTCTTGCCTGTCAGTCAGAGGGGTGATGACCAGACGGTCGGTACAGCCTAGGAACTCATTCTGATAAATGAAGTCCACATTGGTAATAGACACAAGGATTTTATCCACGTCCTCCCTGAAGTAAAATCTGCTCTGCTTCAGCCATTCAAAATCACCGAGAGATTTTATACGCTTTTTTACCTGAGGACAAATAGGATATAAATCTGAACATGAATAATAATAATAAGAAGAAGAAGAAGAAGAAGAATTAATGAAAATGACAGTTAATAATATAATAGGATCCATGACAAGTAAGATGTTTGAAAGAACCTACTAGGTCATTAAATATGTCACTCTGGTGCACATGGATTGTGACGAGTGTCTCATATTTGACCCTGTCAAATTTGCTCAGGTCACAGGTGGTTTGCTTAATGAGTATGCTGAGTAGATCTAGGAATTTCTTATTGGTAAGAGGCATGGCCTCCCTGAAATCTTCAGCATTTTGCAGTGCCTCTTCTGCATCTCTTGTCCAAAGCAACTGGATTCCCAGCAAGCCCACCTAAAACAGTAAGGGCAAAACAATGCAAGAAAAGATGCATCTCATGAAATGAATCGTCTGAATGTGACCTGGAAGTATGAGCTAATATACATTAGTTGCGGTGCCATCCTGTAATAAAAAACAACTAACGGTCTACCGATGTCACCAGTCTTTCTTTACATCTCTTAAAACTACAAGTGTACTCATTTTTGTTATTTTACAAACTTTTCAGTCAAACAAATTTTAGTTTTATAGCACATTTCATGTGACAGGCGTAGACTCAATGTGTACTCAATGTTTCAACACAAAGTACATCCAAGAATATAAAAAGGACCATGACTATCATTTGTTAGGCTGGCTCAGTCACTGATGAAGGCAGGAAGAGAACAGTGAATTAGCAAAATAAGGTCATGATCAACGTTATAAATGTTTCTTGAGGCATGAGGCCATAATTCTGGACACTCGTGCTAAGTTGTCAAGTGATCACCATGTAGTAGTTTGATCAGTGTATGAATAAGCCTTTCCTAAAATGTGTACTGAGGATTTTCTAAGGAAGATTACAGTGTATAAATCCTCTGTTGTGGAAGCATCTACAAGGTCGGAGCTGTGGTCAGTTGTTGTCACGATTCTGACTTGTTACACTTGGTTCGTGGTGTCAGACTTGAACAATGGAGAAAGAAATAATCATAATTATACCCTGTACAAGCCTGGTGTTGACCTCATATATAATACAAAGGTATTAGGGTGCTTATAGCATGGCAACTGTCAACATATTCAACATTTTCATTGCTGTCTTCTGACCTGCGCTTGGAACTTGTTGAGGAAATGGAGGAGCTCGAAGTCTTCTTCGTAGATGTCTAGAATTGCAGCTTTGATAACAGAGTGTAGTGAAACCTGCTGTTGAAACAACAGCTCCCCAAGCCAGTTCTCCACTGGTCCAGTTGCCATGACAGGAGTGTCCAACTGAAACCACAAACACACATTTACTGTATTATACTATACTTCTGAGGAGTACAGGAAAGCAACAAATTGTATTTACTCAAGTACAATTTTAGGTAATTTAGTTTTTTTCCATATTTTTCTCTCTTACGCTTCACTTCCAAGTTATTTTATAGATTAAGATTTCACAAACAGAACACATGACACACTGCGGTGTGCACACTATGCTATTTGATGTATTGTTAGAGATTCCCAACATGATATGATGCAATTAAAATCTGCTCCATTTAGACCAGCTACAACAAAGAGCTTTACATAGAGAGTAACACATGCAGTTCCACATTATTTTTCTATTCTGCAAATGCAAATAGCATTACATACCGGTAGTTTCTCTCCCTCTTGTGAAATAACAGCCAACATCATGTCATACTTAGTTGCATGAAACTTCACTTCACTGACATTGTCAAACACTCCGAGAAGATGTGCCTGAAAAAAATAAATAGTATCTAAAATTAGTTTTACTACATTTTTTTACCAAACAAGTTCAAGAAATCAACATGGTAATATGACAGACTACTATTTGTTGTTGCGTAATTCATCAGCGTACATTTTGTCACTATGAAAAGACAATCATAGGATTCATGTGCCAGATGTTTTTTATTTTAAAAAGTGTGGCAGTTCACAAGAAAATAAAATGTATGAGTTCATGAAATCCTCTAAAATGTTCCTGATGTATATCTTTATCGGGTTTACATCTTAATCCTCTCTTCCTTGGCCTTATTTTCCTCCAAATTTCACTGAAATATGTTTTTGAGGTACCCTGCTAACACCCAGACATACAAGTGGGACCAAAAACACAACCTCCTTTGCAGAGGTACTATTTCCTTTTTACACTGTATAGTTTTTAAAAACAAACTAACAACTTTTTATAGTGACAATCAATGGTCTAACCTGAATTGTGTGAGAATCACTGGCTTGTCCGAGGATTTCCAACAGGGCCGGATCAGACACAAAGAAGAACCGTGGGAAGAGGAGCCTCTTTTTCTCAAGGTACCTGTTAAGTCAGATCACACCATCTCCAGTTTACACATTGCCTCCATCAACTGTAGCAAAGCTTTTGCAAAGTGTGAGGAGTAACCAAAATTAAATGAAAAAAAAAAAGAATAATAAAGTCTGATGACGACGCTTGAATGTAAAACATTAAAATGCAAATGAATTACAAGAAAATGCAAAGAGCATTTAATGTGATAAGTTTCACCTCTCACCGATCCTGGCTTCCTTACATTGGCTACCTGTTGCTTTTAGAATTGATTTCAAAATATTGCTAATTACTTACAAAGCCCCGAGAGGCCTCGTCCCAAGTTATTTAGCAGATCTATTATTACCCTTTATCCCTTCCCGCACTCCGAGATCCTCAGACATGTCATTCCTTGTGGTTCCAAAGTCCAGATTCATTCACAAAGGTGATAGAGCCTTTGCAGTCAGGGGACCTAGATTATGGAATGACCTGCCCGAGGAGATCACGGCTACAAACTTTGCGTCTTTTAAATCACCTTTAAAAAAACTTGCCTTTTTAGAATTGCTTTTCTGTGATTTTTATTTCTGTTTTATGATATTTTAGTTGTCTTACCCTTTGGGTTTTTATGTGTTTAGTTATTGGCTTTTAGTACCTTTTGTTATCCCTGGGTTTCAATGTGTTCTGTTCTTATTGTAAAACACTTTGTAACTGAGTTTGGAAAGGTGCTATAAAAATAAAGATTATTATTATTATAAGAAAAAACGACTTTGCAGTTACTTTGCAATGAGGCTGTAAAAGAGCCACACTTCTATGCTGTTGAATCTCTCATATATCAGTGTTTTGTTTAACATAATACTGACTGTAGCAATTTGTAGGAAAACTAGGAGAGATCACTAAAACTGAAAATACATTCAATGCACTAACAAGGTAACACTATGTAGAAGAGTTTTTAGAAAAATGTTTTTAATCCTACTGATGTTTCTAACAAAAAGTACTAAGCTACAAAAAGAGCTTTACAAAGCTTTACCTTGCAAGAGATTTTTGACAGAACTCCAGCTGTTTCTGAAGATCTGGTAGGAGCTTTCCCAGAGTTGAATCACCCGCACAGCACTCCACCACATTTGGGAATTTTTGGGCTCGCTGCATGACCGTAATCCAGGACTTGTCAATGTTCTGAAAACGCTTTGCTTCCTACATTGGGGAAAAATTAAGTACTTTTGTATTTTTCTAGGGAAAAGCTCAACATTGTAATTTTCGATATATATAAAGATAAAAAAGATTAACTCTACCTCTGGCAGGTCTTTGGCGATATCACCCCCAACAAACACAGCCTCCAAATAGATCCACAGGGTTTGCACAACAACCCACTGTTCAATGACATCAGATGATGTTGAAAGTTTTCTCAGCCAGTCCTGGATCTCTGCTTTGTAGAAGGCACTGTACCTATAAAAGGCAGATGACACAAGTTCCTTAAGACAACACAAGACACTGTATGGGCACTATGTCTGAAAGGATACCTTGAATAAATAGAACCAAATTTATCGGCATCAGTACTTTATTTCCCGCTTTGAATCATCAGTTATAGCCACATCTGTCTAGCAGCAGTCTTTTCTTTTATTGCCTCAATCCACTTTTCTTACTTGGTGTTAAAGCAGCAGTGGGTAGAATTGGAGGAAATATGATTAAAAAAAGTTATTTTTTATAAAACGGTAACTATAAGCTCACAGTAGTGCATGAGACAGGTAATCTGAGAATTATTATTTTTTTTTTAAATCATGTGCGTCCGTGTCCTCCGGTGCTCCTAATGGCATCTGCAAGATTTCACAGACCCGCGGAAAACAACCAATCAGTGCCGAGCTGGAGCCCGATGTCTCTGAAATACCAAACGCCGCCGACCAGCCGGAGCAAACTTTCTCATTTTACAGCTAAACAGTACACTGCAAGATGTTTCTGAGAACATTTGAGGCGAGAAATAGGCATTACAGTAACAGAATATTGATTCATATCTGATCAGAGTTTGCGAATGATTGACAGCTGCCGCCGTTGGATGAACAGCCAATAGGAACACTCTCTCTCTGAAATGACCTGTAATTGGCCGAAGTCTTCCGTCACGGGCTAGAATTTCTAAAGCCTGAAAACAGAGCCATGAGGAGTAGCAGAAGTCTAGTTTTTTTTTTCTCTCAGAACACTTGAATTACAATATGCTGAAAGGTTATGAAATTTTGCCCAATGATGCCAAAAACATTCTGCCTACTGACACTTTAAATATTGATTTTGGTAAAAATTTTGAAATCTTATTTGTTGATAATTACTAGTCAGTGCTCTGTTGTACCTGTTGGTCATCATTGACTCCAGCATCATCAGACTATCCTCCAGGTTGGTGAGTATCTCTGCTGTGTCTGAACCTTTCAGCATCACTTCGCCTCTTTCCTTGAATGTCATCAAGCTCAGGAGCTGGCTGGACCACAGTTCTTTCACTTGTGATAACTTAGCCTCAATATCCTTCTCCATCACAGATGCTTTGCAGATATCCTACAAATGCAAAAAGCCAAGCATAGGAGGGGTGAACAACATAATAAGATACAATATTGTAACTAGAGATTAGGGCAGGTTGCAACAACAGTATACAAACTGCCAGCAAAGCAAACCTCAATATCGTCCTTGTACTTCAACAGAGGCGCTTCCATGATGTTTTGCAGGGTAAAGGTACTGGACTCCACTTCAAATTTGTGCCCAGTCAGGTCTGCGATCTGGTACCAGTGTCTCCTCATCATAGACTTGGTTGCCATCAACTCAAGCAGAGGGCATGACTCATTGAAATCGTCAATCGTCTTCTTCAGGTCATGGAAGGCTTGCCAGTCCTTCAGTCCTTTGGGTAGCTTTCGGCATCTAGAAAAGGGGATAATCATTGATGTATATGTCTAAAAAAATATACAAAGCAACTGTAGTTTTCATTTTCACTGCCTATCTTTGAATTCTTTCTTCTTTTTGCAGCAATTATAGAAATAATATTGTATTAAGTTGGGCAAGATGATTGTACTGTTATGTACTATGAAGTTATTCTCCATCATATAAAAATAACTCAAATAAATTGGTTGTAACAGTAGGGTGGGGAGAATTTACATAAATACTTGGATTACCTCTTCTCAAATTCCAAAAGTTCTGCATTGATCTTCTCAATATCCACATCTGTCCACAGAAGATCAAAGTATCCGCTAACCTTACTCCTCACTGCATCATATAGGCCATAGAGTTTCTGTAGCAGTTCAAGCTCTTTTCTAAAGGAAAGCATAGCTCTATTAGTCTAAATACCATAAAGATTAACCATAACCAAGGATTGTCATTGTTCTGGGAATGTAGGGTAAGCTTTTGTAAAGTAGCAACATACTTTTTCTTACGTAGACAGTCATACTTTGTGATTGGCAAGCCAAGAAGCTGCTCCCCATTGGTATATGTGGTGAAATTTTTCCACAGTTCGTCGAATCTAGCCTGAGTAAAAAAAAAAACAATAAAAAGAAAAAGGTTAAAATTAAGTATTACATTAGACATTAAATATTCAAGAGAATCTAATGAAAGAATAGTAAGATGCTGGTATATTTTGTACATTATTTAGCAGAAAACAACCACAAATGTGTGTAGATATGGATAAATGTCTGGGTTTATAAAACAAATTCACATGCATTTTAATCCCCTGCTCACTTGTCACCTCTGATACTTTTGCATTGAACTCCTTGATTTGGGGTCTTGTGAGTTTATACTCATAAAGAGCAAAGACAACATGTCGTGGATGACATGTTGTCCTCCTTTCCTCCAACTCACTTTGTTGGAGGACATTTGACAGTTGTTTCTTTTTACATCTAAGTGACTTTATCTAAACTATTAAAGTCTATATTAAAGTGGAGGATCTAGAGGACTTACACAGTTTGTACAATTTCAATAAATCTTAAGGCAACTCAGCCTATTCCACACCACGTGATTGGTTGAAACCTTTATTCGCAGTGCGAAAGCACAGAAAAATCAACCTTTTTCCGAGAAAAATTGCATTGCGTTTCTGCAAGGTAATGTTCATTATCTGTGTGGAGGTACTCATAACAAAAACAACAATTCGAAAAAATATACTGATGTGAGAATTAATCACACAAAAACAATGCCCCCAGTGTGTAATGGCCTTTAACTTCAAACTGAAATGTTTTTAGTGTGCCACATACTGTATTTAGTTTATGGCATTTCTACTCGTTTAAATGTTTTTCATGCATCTAACATTAACCACTACAGTACGGTGGTACCTGACAGATCTGGCGCCTGCGGCTGGCTTCTGCGGATGCTATTCCTTCAACCATGGGGCCTTCCTGATAAAACAAGATCATAAAACCATAAGATCATGAACTGATTCATTTAAATTATTTGATTGGAAGCTTACAAACACTGATGAGATTTAAAGATTCACAGATTACTTACTATATCATATTCTTTCATAAAAGTGCCAACATCATTTTGGAAAATGGCAACACACTCCACAAGGTTTTGTTTGAACATGGGCTGCTTACGAATAAGCTCATCTTGCACTGATGTCTGGGAAAGTCAGGTGATCACAGCTGAGTTACAGAAGAACACACTATAAAATACCACAGCAAAAAAAAAGGATACATATAATGGTAATACTAACAGCTTTAGACTGGAGTTCTGTGAAGAAAAGCCTCAGATTGTACACCCCTTCTGCTTCTTTTTCGGTCACCTCTGCTTCATATTTAGTCAAGAATTCAAACGCTTCCTGTAAAATACAACATCATCATAAGATGGTTATTTGACAGCTTCATCAATCACAACTGCAGGGCTAACTTATCAAGGAAAATAATGTATGACTTCAAATAGACCGTCAGTGAAAAACATTTCTGAACCAACTATGACAATCTGTAATCTTTTATGAGCACACAAATTTAAGACAGAGCATGTGAACCATGAATTTGATGGTGATCACAGTCAATCACAGTTACTCACATCATGGTGTATTTCTTGTCTTTCACAATGCCTAACTCCCTTTAACTTTACTCCTATCATTTCAACATTATCTTTCTATAATCACAAATAAGTTTCCATATTCCACATCTCGAAACCTAAAAAAAAAGCTGAAATTCTTTCTGTGGATCCCATTTGGTCGGCTACTTGAGCAGAATACATTTATTTCAGTGAGACCACTTGGTCGGCACAAGATGGGTCCCAATGCGGAAATGCGAAAAGACAGAGGGTCCTCTGGCAAAAAGACCAAATAAAGCAAACTACTGTTTGCCTCCATTTGTCAAGACAGACGATAACAGGATTTCTGCTGTGTAAGCTTTCCAGAGTTGTAATTTCTCGTATCATAAACCGCTTTGCGGTGTTTTGGTCTCTGATAAATCTTAAAACTAATGGATATTTTTACTTCCTCGATCATATTTCATTCTCTCACGAGTACCTGTACATAGCCATACACCCTCACTATTTCAGCCTTTTGTGTTTATTTTTTTAAAAGCAGTTCTGTTTTTGGTCTGTACGGTCATGTAACCATTGTAGTTACAGACTAAACTTAAGCTACATCATATCCTTGAAAAAACAAATGATTGTGCTATTCATACCTCAATGAAAATCAATGTCATATCAGTTTGTATTTCAGCATCCCGCAGGTCAGACAGGGACTGCATAGCATGACGCACATCTTCCAGATTAGCCACAGGATGAGACAGTTGTTCGAAGTATTTGTTAGTGTGTATGCTGGTGTCAATCATTTTCTTCTCGTACTCCTCCTTCAGGTATTTGCACAACAGTTTCTTCCAGGCTTTGGTCTCAACTGTCAAGGACTTCTTTAATGGTTCTGTACAGATGACACAATTTACAGTGCAGAATTTGCATTCCTCTTCTCTAAACACACACAGTTCTCAAAACAGGCATGGCCTACAAGTGATGACATAACCAACTAAAACATTTTGTTGGAAAATCCAATACTCCTATGGCAAAAAGGATGTTGTTTCTTGAGTCACAAGGTTTCTTGTCGGTAAAAATATTCTGTGGCAGAGATGGCAAAGTTGGTCAGTCGGCTCACCACTTGGGTTCAAACAGAAATATCTTGACAAAAAATGTTATGGATTGCCATGAAATTTTGTACAAATGTGTGTGTGTGTTTCCCAAAGGGTACATTCTGTGACTTTTTTCCCTCCTAGCACCTTCACAAAATTAACATTTTTGGTTTTGAGTAAAATGTCTAATTATTGGATGGATTGCAATGACATATACAGACAATCATGTTCCTCATATAGCTGTGTCTAACTGCAATAGTGGGAAAATTCTAAAAATGTAGGTCCTTCCTTCTGTAATTTCTGTATAGCAGACCATTGCTATGGGCGCAGTTCAGATGTCTGACTCTGGCGGACCGTTTTTGTGTCAAATTATTGATTTCTTCAGTAAGTAGCCATGTAATAAGCGGGATAATGTACAGCTAGCCGGTCATTGTTGTGAAGAATCCCCTTCAGGGCGATGCTGCACCCCCACGCACAGCAGAGGGATCTCTCATCGCCCTGAAGGGGATTCTTTCACAACAATGACCGGCTCGCTGTACATTATCCCTTACTTAACTATCTCTCTATTCTCTAGTGGAATTTGACCCAGCAGCACAGATTGTAAAATGTAGTGTAGAGGCCAGAAAAAAAAAAGTGTGGGTAAAAAAAATGTATTTTAGAATTAATCTGGTTGCTGTCTAGAACACATTACGGCCTTACCTGTTGACAATTCAGTAGACTCCAAAACAAAGATCGGTGTGATTTCATCAATGTCTTGTTCAACTGAGTCGTAGCGCTGGATTTCAGATTTGATTTGGATCAATGATGGATTGCTGTCTATGAATTCCTTTTAAAAGTTAAGATAAACATGATATTATGATCATCATTACTATTATTGATATAGGAAAACACATATTTTCTGTCAAAAGTCAAAACAAGAACATTATGTTCTCAGGAAAACAAACCTTGACTTTGGAGTTCCTGTTTTTGTCCCAGATCACTTTGTAAGGGTTGAACTGCTTCAGAAAATCAGCTGCTTGGCTTCGAAGGGAGCTGAATGCTGATTTCAGGTAGACCACAACCTTTTTGATGTCCTTGTGTTCAGCAACTCTGTAATAGAACTTCTCTTTTTCTCCGTCTATGAGATCATCACAAACAGGGAAACAGACAATGATTAAAAACCGCTCTTGACAATTTAAAATCAATGATTAATACAATTTATCATGTCACACATCAAACTAAAAATAGCTTTTTTTAAGGGCTGTACATAACTTTGATTGCTATTGGCCATGTCAGAGAACTGATTTTATTATACACTGGACAGTGAGAAGAAAAAGATTAAATAATACATTTGGACTATTCTTAAAACAAACAAATGTACAAATTAAAAACTGAAATAACTTGAACTTCATATACTTGGTTTCAGTTTAAGAAGATTAATGTTATTTACTTAAGATCCACATATTTTCATTATATTCTAGGATAAATGTAATTTCTGTCAACTTGTCTTTCAGAGTTTTTTCATCCATGTGCATGCTGATAATGACTTACCTTTGTTCTTTGTGCCATTGTGACTGTACTCCCGTTGCCATGCAATGCCCTTGCTAATGTCCAACACCATGTTGATTAGTTGATTTATGGCGTGTTGGGTCTCAAATACTGTGGGAATCATTACCTGATGACAAATATCAAACAGAGAAACTGAATTTTCTGTTTAACAAGATTGGTAAGGAATTCTAGATTATCCAACTCCCCTAAATGGTAACTAGTGTGAAGTGGAAAGTCGCCAATGAGTAGTAGAAACTCACCACACTGCGTACAACCAGGTGGACTTCACATTTTATTAGCGGCACCATCTTAGTCTCAGACTCTGACTCTGACTGATAAGTGCTAAAACCCGTTTTTATTGATGTTGATCTGTAAGAGAGAGAGAGATAGATAATTTCTCTTAGATATTGGCCTTTTTTTACATAGTGAATAACACAGACATACTTACCTAGGGGCACAAATTCTCCTTTTCAGGGTCTTCAGAGATAGTTTGGTTGTTTTGATCAGTGCATCCAATATCCTTGCACTGAAGTATTCATAAAGCTTCCTGAACTCCTGAAATTAGAATTTTTATTTGAAGAATTAACATATTTGTTGGTATATTATACATAAAGAGCAATGTTTTGGTGTTGGTAACATACCCTCTCAAATCTCATTGCTTTAGCTCTATCTGGACCTTCCAAATTCATCCCCTCATCCTCATTAAGGATCTTCAGGCTCTCTCCTGAGAATGACACACTCCTTTGTCCTACAATGTTCAAAGGGAGAAATAAAAAAATATACACACATACAAACATAATAAACTTCAATTTTGGGTGCTGTATGACTGTTATTCAGAAACTGGGAAACTGGGACTTAGGAGCACCTGAAACAGGTTCCTCGACAGTCTTCCTGATGCCTTCTGATTGATAAATGGCACTAAACACATTAGCCAGCTCTTTCACTGCTTCTTTGACACGACTACATTTGTAGTCCAATGTCTTCGCCGACTCCTGACATCGTTTCTAAACAAAGGATATATAATGAGTGGATTGGTAAACCAGACCTAATTCATAATTTCTCTGAAAAAGCACATAAAACAACAACAAAAGTTTTGTTTTGGTCACTTGAAGGCAGCAGAAACAAGTTGTGAACACAACATTGATATATCATCTCCTTTTAAAATGATATGGCGAACTTGTTAGCAAACAGTTGCCTATTTACACATAGTTACAGAGCAAAATTGTCAATCTTTTGGAGTCGTGTTTCTAGCCACCCGATGAATGTAAGCCCAATATTCACTTTACTCTCTTAGCTCTGTTTTTGGTGTCTGTCTGAGGGAAATATCTGGATTTTTAACTGCTAAATGCTCCACTATGTTCCCAAGCTAGTTGCTAACTGTGTCTACATGCCATGGGATTTTAGAGCTTTTTCAGCTGAAAACAGCTGCCTGCTATGGTTCAAAACAATGCAATGAGAGTGGTAAGAGTGAACCAAAACAGTTAAGTTGCTGGCGGCAGGACAGCTTAACAATGCACTGAAACTGTATAGCACTCCGTAAAGCCGAGGGGAGCTGCAGATTAGGGTGATGAATCCCTTTCACATTGCCAAATTGTTTTTATATTGTCATTTGATACATAATCATAAAAAATATTGAACATAGCCGCTTTAAGGATTGATTTAATGGAAGAACATTAGCAATTCAATTTTAATTCATGTCATAATTTTGAGGATGGAAATAAGATAGCAATAAAAAAAATTCAAGTGTAGTCCATACCTCATTGCTGTCAATCAGGTGTTGCACTGAACACGCATGACTTTCGGGGAGCTCAATCAGCACAGTCTCTGAGATGTCTTTAAGGACATCATCAATGCGTATCTGACAGATATCCTGCACCTGAAAAAAAAAAAAATGGTACATAAAAACGTGGAATCCCTGAAGGGTAAAAGTGTGACAAAGTGTTGCTGACTGGTGATTGCAATGCTATGTCATTCTCACATTGCACAACAGCGATATCCATATCTGAAAAGGAAAGATAGATAACATTTTGCTCTGTGCTTTTATTCAGTCACATACCTTCTTTACAACATGTTTGAGCTCAAACAAAGTAGTGTCAACAATTTGTAAGAACTGGTCCAGGAGGAGGGATGACCAGGTGAGCAGCACTGCCCCATGGCGAAGCTCAGATTCCACCTTGTAATTTACCAAAAACATAATAGCAAAAGATAGCAACTCTGGAAGCACTGATAAATTACGCAATAGTAATTCTTTAAGACACAAAAGCCATAAAAACATTTTAAACAGTCATAATTGCCGGTTTATACCTTTTCCAACAGAAAGCCCAAGTATTATTGTTGGTAAGCAACTAAGCAAGAAACACTTGTCTGTTTACACTGACTTGAAGCACATATCATGAGTTGAACTATTTATGTTTACATTTATGAGAACATGATATGAGTTACTCTTAACCATTTTGATATTTTATAATTTAGACAAATGTTCTACATTTAAATTTACTGTGTTTACAAACTGCTTACTTTTTTTACTTTTGAAGCCATCAGGCTGACAAAGTCTGCAGGAATGCTCTGACATGTGGACTCATACTCTGCCAAAATGATCTATAAAAAACAAATAAGGCATACATGTAATTTTATATCAAAGTAACCATCCATCTGTTAAAAAGTTTATAATTTACCTTTAGTCGGAGGTGAGTGGCGTTTATTTTGCTTTCCAACTTTACCAGAGTCAAAGCCTGCTTTGGAACCTCCAAACCCATCTTCAACAGACACTTAGCCTCCCGAATGACCTCAGCTACTTTTGGATCAAAGTTGATCACGAATTTTCCAGTTTTTGGGTGACGAACCAGCAGTGTAGTATTCAGGACTGTTATGAAGCAGAAAGGGGGAGAAAACACTTGAAATTAATATAATACTATGTATATTAATATTACTAACAAGGGACACTGTGTGCCATCTCGGTATCAACATATTAAGTCAGAGCTAGAGAACCAACCATGATCTAGATTTGATACTTCTTCCACCCAAGCTCTATGGTAAATATACTCAAACGCTACTAACGCAGCTGCAGTTTGATTGTACATTCTGACCACATGTCGTCCTTCAGGGCTGCACAGGATGTCAGATTGTTTCTGTTAATGACAACAGATACAGTCAACATTAAAACATTTCAGTACAATAATAATGTATTTTTAGTTGTTTTGGTGGGAGAATCGTAAGCTTACTTTCAGGTATGAGATGGGTTCCTCTATTTTCTGGTAGAGATGCCTGACCCAACCAATTCTTCCAGCCACAGGAGGCATGTTTCTAGCTAATGGGGGGTTGTCTTTCTGTTCGTCAAAGAGCTGCCAAAAAAATTTACAAAAGCAGATCTGTTAATTTCATCAAAAACATCAAAGTCCATATTTGATAATAAATTAATGTTTTATTCTCAGTATCTACTCAAGCATGAAAATGGGTACCTTTTTCACAAACTCTACTTCCGACGCATAGTGCTGAAGAATAAGACCCAAAACGTTCGAAATTTCTGTGTCAAGACAGGGTATGTTCAGCTTCTGGAAACTACCAATAAAGGGATTTATGAGACTTGTGTTAGAATTTTTTGATTATAATGCCAAATCATCCACAGTTTAAATAATTACATTACAATCTTAATATTATACTACTATACTATATTATACTGACCGCTGTAAAAGGGACAGAGCTTGCTGAGATGAGAAGATGTTTGAGAAGCATGAACTCATTAATGTCCGCAGCAGCTTCTGTAAATAAAGAAAACACAAATATTAATATGACCATCTGAAACAATAATTAATATATAAGAGAGAGGGGGGTCAAAATAAGCTACCTAGACCATAGATTGTAAACAGAAGGAAACTATACATACCTCAATGTGCACAACTTCAGCCATAAACTTAGTAAAATCCTTTTCAAATTCAACTGTCATTGGAGCCAATATATCATACTGCGCCTTTTTCAGCTTCGTGGATACAGCGCGGAATTGTCTGGCCAGAGCCGCCAAGCCCTCAATATTTGATTTTTCAAGAGATTTGAACGTCTGGAACACTGTAAATATTTGTGTGATCTACAATAGATAATGCTTATTGTTACTTGGTAAGGCCTTATGGTAAGAGTAGGATTTAAATTAAAAAAGGTAATGTGGGACTGCACCTTTTGGAGTTGCTTGCAGAAGTGCTCAAACTTGCAAAAAATCTGCATCTCTGGAACCTCAAAGGACCTCTTTCCAGGTGTTTCCATCGTTTGTTTCTTTGTTTTCTGGATGCAAGACTGATACTCCTGATATAAGCAGATACAATCCTGGCAAAGACAAGATAAGATGAGTGAATTTTGAAAACAGTTGCATGCTGATGTCAATATGTATTATTACATGATTATATTTAAGCCTAACCAATTATACCACAGATGTTATCCATATACTGTAAGTAGGTGTCATCATCACCTGCATTTTCTTGACGATATCTTCAATATCCTGGTCCCATATTAGACGTGTGCCATTGTCAGTAATGTATGACCTGCAGGCTGCAACCATCTGATGTGTGACCTGGCAGTTTTTTCAGGAACACAATTACAAAGTTTCACAAAGTAAAAGGGGTCCTTCTATTTTATCAACACAACTTTCTGAGAGTGAATTATATC
>CAKALG010045017.1:2725-15592 GCA_916700815.1 Helicolenus hilgendorfi
AACTCCAAAGACTGTTTTTCGTCTCTTTTAAGTTGCTTTTCTAGTGTCTTGCTTTGTTCTAATCAGGCTACTGTAGGGTATATAGTGCAGAAAAAGACAACAGTACGTTTTTCAAATCAATGTTAGTATGGACTGTAAATCACAAGTTTCATCACAATACAATATTATATGGATTCTTTGGACAAAAATATGATGTTTGCTGATATCAAAAAGTCTGCCACGATACGATTTTGATTCAATGCAGGGGCCTGCGATCGATGTGAGTCAATACCCCCATTAATCACAATCAGTAAAAAAATGTTAGCAACTGACAAAAAGCAACTAAAATATGATTAGACAATTGTATTACAGGGCTCCTCCAGACATTTAAATAAAAAACAGTTGATCATTAATTAATAAAAAGAATAAAAACAGATGGTGTTGGAGGTCTGGTGGCTTGTCACAAAAATGAGAATAGCTGGTCCATCTTAAAGGTCAGTCCACCTGACGTGAGCCTGGGCCAAAGCTGTCGCTAACGCCCTTCACTTTAACCCTTTGAACTCTGCAGTTGTAGTGTGGCGTCAATGGTATTGGTATTTTTGTAATGTCTATCTTCAAATGCTTCATATCCCTAAAATCTCTACAACCTAAGCTAAAAGGTTAAATAAGTAAATAAACCATAATAATTCATAGAAGTATTGAAATTGTCATAAATAAATACTAAATCTGGCGTTTTTTCATAACATTTTACTAAATAAGCACAAAACATATTGATCCAAAAGATTTCTAAATGTAGAAACATGAACATAATATTTCTTAACACTCCATAAGTTTTTCGAACTATGCTATCTTAGATCGATTTAAACAGCATCATGAAAACAACGATCTCCCGCGGCCATTACGGGGCAATACACTAATAAATCTGGTGCCACCACGCATTTCACCAACTTTTATACCGCACCTAACGCAATGACATCATCATGAGCGCATAACGTGATGAGCCTTAGCTTTTTGCTGCAAAAAGAATGAATGCTTTAGCTATTATGGTTTTTATTTTAGATTGATTTAAACAGGATCATGCAAACAGCAATCTCAGGAAGGAGGTGCGCTTGGATGAAAATGATTAAACAGACGTGCCACAGGAATTTCAAAACAAAAGCGCATCTTGAGTTGATGTTTTCACTTTGCATTGATGACATTGGATCATCATATCATCATGTAGATTGATGGATCATTACACCCCTGAAAATGATTTGAAATTGAGTCTATCCATGTGGAAAAATGTCTCAACTGCGCCCAACTTAAGTGTGATATTTTGCCATTTATTTTGGAAACCAGACTTTTGAATGTTGGTATTGATGTCACATATGGGAATGGCAGTGTGATTTAGTGCTGTGTTTTCTGGCAATTTCTTTTGACTTAGTGAAGGTTTTAGCAAAGGCTCAGTCCGGGTAACCACAGATTTTCAGTCCCTGTTAGATGGTAACAAGTGATTTAGTTTGGAAGAGACTGTGAATCATTATGAGCTCTGGTTCGTGACTGAAAGAATGAGATTGTGGATACAAGCAGCAGAATTGAGCTTCTTCTCCAGGAAGTCTCTGCTCACCTTTATGGGCACGTTAAGGAGCTCAGTGTTCGGTAGGATTCTGGAGTAAAACCGCCACTTCTTTGCATTGAAAGCAGCCAATATAGGCAGTTTGGGCATTGGGACATGATGTTTCCTGGATGGCTCCCTGTGGAGTTATTGTGGGCAGATCCAACTGGAAGCAAACCCAGAACATGCTGGAGAGATTACATATCATTTGTGACCTGTGAACACTGCGGGATTCCTCAGGAATAGCTGGAGGAGGGGTTGGTTTGCGCGGAAGGCATGCTGCCACCATGAACAGGACCTGGACGAGCCGAGGAAAGTGAATGGGTAGATGGAGGGATGGATTGGGCAGTCTATTTGTTCCAAAGCCAGTGCTGGCAGGTTCAGAATGCTTATCATTGACTTCTTTAGATGAGGAAGCACAGCAGAAACAAAAAAAGAACAAAGAAGGCCAATAAATAACTTTTGCTTATCTTTGTTCTTTTGTGCACCATCATTATGCTTTCCAGCAATTCTTTGCTATAGCTTTGCCTCTTGTTTACATCGACATAGAAAGACATCTTCAAAGAATGATCAAGTAGTTCTAAGTGATTTTCGAATAATATTTTTACTTGAAATATATCCGTTCCGTAGCCGTCAACCAAAACAAACCGCAGTCGGCCATAGCGAGCTAAAACAAAAAAAAAACGACCTGCACCCTCACATGTTAAATCCAAAGTGGTAAACACTACACATAGAGTGAAGTATGGAAACACTTTGGGTTTCACACATTGGCAGGAAAAGCAGAGCTAGACATCATGGCTAAAGAGAGAGAGACGGTCTGCCAGCACATCGAGGGTTTGTGAGAGGCCATATGAATAAAACTGAGTAAAAGGGGTTATTATTGCATGTTCAAATTGATAACAGCAAACATGCAAAACCATTTATTGAGGAGAGAATAATAGATATTTGTTTGCTCAAACAAAATATGTTTTTGCTTGCATATAATTTCTCTTCAAAATGTCATTCATGTGCTTGCAAAATATATTTTTCTGTACTCCAATCTCCCGTTGCTCGCTCAGGAACGAGGCACAAAGATAACGCTATGTCTGAGCAACACCGGAGTGCTGTCACAAAATGAGTCTCCCGTCACACATTTATTGCAGGTACAATATTCCTTTTACAAGCGATATGGGCTTTCGCTGGTTCATAGGGTACTAAAACATCTGCATCAAATCAAGTCAGTGACGTCATTCTGAATAATAGAGCATATCCAAATCCTATTAAATCAGGGATACGGTTTTCATCACACGAACATCAACGCTCATGACGGATTTAATCATCAGCTATGTCTCAATTTACAAACCATTACCTGCCTAGAAGTGGCACTTGTTGTCATTTGATTTGACACAAGTGAATTTTAAATTAGCCTTTTTCAGCCTCTCGGTCTCTAAAAATGATTAGTATTCCAAACATTAGTCGAGTAAACAGCAGCAAAACAGGAAACATGATTGCTCTAATGTCTTTAATGCGTCAGTGGCTCCTCAACAAGTGTTGGTTTGTTATTGCAAGACAACAAGTTAAAAAAGCAGTGGAGAAAAAACTTAATTTGTGTATAGTGTTGCCGTCATACTGCGTACGTCATTGTGACATTAAACACTGATACGTGTAATTTCATGGAAATCTGGCTTTTGTTAAGTTCATTAGTACTCTGGCAACAGTCCAAGTGCCAAACTGACAGAATGAAAGACAATTTTCTCTCTCTCTCTCTGTCTCTCTCTCACACAAACCCACACATTTGTCTTTCTATACTTGTAAGGACCCTTAAGCCCGGGCCTCACAGAGAACGTCCTGAGGTTCGTGGGAACCTGTTGTTTTTTATTTTGGCGTCTATGTTAACAGGTTAGAGCGGCCATACTGCCCTCGTGAGCGGCGCGGCTCGGTTGTGTGTCAGCTGAGTCTCTTCTAGAGATTCGAGGTCTCGCCTATTTTTACCACGTACCGCTTGACGCTTGTGGTTCACAGCAAAAATAGTTAGTGTAAATAGATAAATAGTGACCTTTTGACAGTTTCTACAGTTTCAATGTCTGTATCTGTAGAATATGTCACAGACATGAAAGAAAGTAAAGATTTATTAAAGTGGCAGCAAAAAATCCATAATACCCTTTCAGCGTATTGTAATCCAAGTGTTCTGAGAGAAAACTAGACTTCTGCTCCTCCTCATGGCTCTGTTTTCAGGCTTTAGAAAATCTAGCCTGTGACGGGAGACTTTGACCAATCACAGGTCAGTTCATTGAGAGAGCGTTCCTATTGCCTGTGCTCCGGTCATGTGACCGGAACTTGGCGTTCCTTCATCAGATTTCACAATGGCGGCGGCGTCACAAACGTTCTCATTTTACAGCTAAACCGTGCACTACAAGATGATTCTGAGAACATTTGAGGAGAGAAATAGGCATTAACGTAACAGAATATTGATTCATATCTGATCAGCGCTGCCTAGTTTGACCGTTTGGTCGGAGTTTGCGAATGATTGACAGCCGGCTCTCATAGACGGCAGATGGACAGCGGACCTCAGATCAGCTCTGACTGCTTGTTTTCCTCCGGTCTGTGAAATCTTGCAGATGCCGTTAGGAGCACCGGAGGACACCGGAGTACACAGAGACACATGATTTATTTCAGGTTACCTGTTTCATGTACTAATGTCACAATATAGCGACCGTTTTATAAAAATAACAGTATCATATAATCATATAATCATATATATTTTAATCATATTTGCTCCAATCTCGCCTACTTCAACTTAAACTTCATTGACTCAACACTTCCTGCTTCCGTTTCAAAATAAAAACCCTCATGCGTGCTCAAAATTCCTTCATTTGTTAACACAAGGCTTTTATTCTGAAATATTTGCAGTGTTGTGGAAAATGCAGGGACTTGCAGGGCTCCCCGTATCGATGCAGCGGCCCACCGAGATTTGTCCCGGTATGCCAGATGGCCAGTACACCACTGGATTTACGTGACAGTCAACCGGCAGCTTTCTCCTCAGCTTAGGACATTTTTTTTTTACTGAGAAAAGAGTCGCGGGTGGTCTCCAAAATGTTCTTGCATTTGGTGACTGCGAGTGTTAATTTTGGACCCTGCTTGTATTTGTTTCTGAAGCATGGTGTATTCGAAATATGTTGTGTATTTGTTTGATAGATACGTTTTGTACTTGCCAATAGGAACGCTCTCTCTCTGAAATGACCTGTGATTGGCCAAAGTCTCCCGTCACGGGCTAGACTTTCTAAAGCCTGAAAACAGAGCCATGAGGAGGAGCAGAAGTCTAGTTTTCTCTCAGAACACTTCAATTACAATAAGCTGAAAGGTTATTGTGGAATTTTTGCCCAATGATGCCAAAAATATTCTGCCTTTAAATGGAGCTTTAATGGTGTTTTGTATTTGCAAAAGGAAATTGGCTCCATACAGTCGCATCAGGGCGGTTTTAGACTGATTCTGATGTTGTCCTTCATACATCGAGTGTTCTGAAGAGGCAGAAAAAGCAGTGTGCTCTCTGCAGAAAATCCTCCTGTAAGATATAGTTTTTCCAATTACTTGCTGTTGTCTTTTCTTTCTCACTCTCTCCTCCTCTTGTACTGCTGTGATTAAATTGGCCGAGAAATGTAATATCAGAAGTTTTACTTAATTTGATTCTTTTGAGACAGAAGCTGCGGGCTAAAACTACTTTCTTTCAAATAGTAAATTGATGATTGTCTCTGGCGTTTTTCATCCCAGTAATTTTTTTAACATCTAATGGAGGAGGCATGGTGCAGTATGAGCAGCCCAAGGTAGCATCTTAATAGTATTGTTTGTGTTACATCCTTTCGCAAGTGTTTTTTTTTCTCCATTTAGCAGCTATTATGAAGTCTTTTGAGGGCAACTTATTCATAATATGCGCAGGATATCCTCTCTGCTGCTTAATTTCCTTTTTCTTATTAGATTTTTTTGTCAGATTGATGTTTAAGGTGCTATTAAATATGCATGAGCAATTCTCAGCTGCAGCAGTATATAATTTAACTATAATTTAAGCAAAAATCCTACTTACTCTGCTGAGAAACGAGTGTTAAAGAGGGGCTGGGAGAAGTAAAACGAAGGTGTTCTCAGATTAACGTACAGACGGAGTAGAAGAGAGGAGAAGCTGACACAGCACAGATTTAGTGAAGAGAGAAAAGCGGCGAGGAGAGAATAAGCCAGGAGGACAGACGGTGAAGAAGGGAGTAAATCAGACCTGGAGAGGACTGGGAAATTGCACAGCCTCGGAGACTCAGAGAGAAGGGATGGAGGGATGTTGATTGATAGGGGAATGACTAGTCTGTTGTTTATCACTGGAGTTAAGATGGTGTTAAGTAGCCTTATGCTGTGGTGAGAGAGAAGTATGAGACAGGCAGAGGAGGGATGCGCAGGGTGGATGAGAGGAAAAATAATTATGGTGAGGTGGAGGTTGGCAGCTTAGGGGTTTAAAGTGAGAGGCACATACTTTATTGACAATATGAAGTCATAAGGCAGCTATATGGGTAGAGGGAGATTACTGGGTACAAAGAAAGAGTTATTTTTATATTACGTATTTATCTTATAGAAATGTATTACGCTAGCCGCTGATTAAATCCCTCAATAATCCTGACTTTCGCCCATTGTTTCTGCTATATTCAGCCACACGTCAGCTGTCACATTATATTTTTCATATTGCCAACAATCATTTTTTCTGCTTTGTTGTAACCAGGAGCAATATATTTTTTTTATCCCCTGGTGGATAGAAAGAAGAGGGGGGGGGCTTGTTTTTTTTCGCCTGTGTGGGATTCCTCTGGAGATTTATTATATAATGCACCGCCACTTCCTCGTGTGATTTAGAATAAAGACAGTGTGAGGAATGGGCCTTTTATTTTTGAAATATTGCTTGTAGCAAGGAAGTTTGTCTAGCCCCTGCAGCCACAGATAAAAGGCACACGCTGGTTGCAAACAAGTTCACCTTTTTCTTGGAAACCTCTGATATGGATTGCCTCCGCGGTCGTCTTATGGAAAACTGCCAACCTGGAGCTTGACCGGAAATATAGCCTTGTAGTTGTCGATACTAAGAGCTGCACTTGTATGGAAGTGTAAATATGTTGTAAGCAATTCCCCCCAAGCTTAAATAGCGCTCTAAACAACCTTCAACTGTGTATGCAAAATGTTTAAGCCGACAAGACTAACAGAATAATACACAAATTTACATCTTCCCTTCACTGGAAAATTGATTATATTCCTTATGGTCACACAGTCATGAATGCAATATAGGAAGAGTGGAAAGTCATAGTAACTTTAACTCAGGTATGAGCTACAGTAAAAAAAGAGTTTTCTCTAATTGGCTAATATTTACACTGTCAGCAGGCAGTTCATGAACTCTAGAAAGCCTTACGGATCGGTGTGTTGAATCATAAAACTGCTGGAGGCAGCCTCTGATTGGTACTGTAGTTTTTTTCCTGGGGCAGGTTTACACTTATAGGTACCAGCGCTTAACCGATGATGGTCAAACGACCATCAATAAAGTGAGTACAAGTAATCGACAGTGTGCAGTAGGGATGTCCCGGAGAGTGGTTACACTGGTTACCAATTACATCGGACATTTTACAAGAAAAGATGACGCTCAATATATGCAGGGCCCTTACTTAGAACGCTCTGTCCTCCACACGGTGATTGCCTCATTCAACGTTATAGTTCCCTTATAGCATTGAGTTTAAAGGTCCAGTGTGCAGGATCTGGCGGTATCTAGCGGTGAGGTGAGAAGCGTGTTGAAGAGCTTCGGGTGACTGACGGTGAAAACGCGAATGTCCCTCTCTAGAGCCAGGTGGAGCAGAGCCAGTGCGTAGAGTGTGTGTGTGTATGTGGGAAGTGAGTGGTGAAGCGAGAGAGAGAGAGCTGCGGAGACGGGAGCAAGTATCGACTCCGGCCCAAGCTGGAAAAGATAACAGAGTTTGTTTTGTCCGTTCTGGACTACTGTAGAAACATAGCAGTGCAACATGGCAGACTCCGTGAAGAGGACCCGCTCCCTACGTAGATATAAGCGGCTCATTCTAAGCTAATGAAAAGCTAATGAAGCTAATGAATTATATTCCATTTCTGCCAGTAGATCCCCCTAAATGCTACACACTGGTCCTTTAAATCTGAAGTATTGCCAAATAGGCGCTCTTGCTTTTCACTTTGACACCAAATCCTCCGCCATCATTATTAGACAAATCTAAAAACATAATTGAAGTTCGAAAAATGTTGGTAACTTTACGGTGCATCCCTACTTCACACAGCTACCTCAACTTTTCATGTGAACAAACAAAATGTAACACCATGAATGTCTTGCCTTGTTTTCGAGGTGAGACGGTATAAACATATGCAGTGTTCTCATTTAAGGGATTATCACGCCTCTCCCCGCCTTCGAGCGTGGCTGTTGAGAAAGGCTATAAATACTACTGCCTTTAGACCTTGTTGGACAACACACAAACTAGTTTCAAGCGTTCTTCAGGCGTTAATTAACACTGATTCAAGTCATGTAAGTTTTGCTTACAGGGCTATTTTCTGTCCACTGCTTTTCCCTTTTCCCCCTCTTTCTGTTAAGTCCATTACACTAAATCCATCTTCCCTTATCTGTTGATTCGATCTCATACATCCTTTTCAGCGAATGAGTGCACAGAGTGTTAATAAATAGACACGCAGTTTTAGGGCGTGTCAGTCAGTAACTGCAGATAAATGTTGTCTCCACAAATGACTGTCAGAAATGTAATGGAATTGGTCCTGTGATCCATTTCCAAGCCTCTGAGAGGCTTTAGCCTTGTGATCGCAGAGATAACATCTCACTCCGTCTCCGCAGAATACCAATGTCATACTTGCCCTTGTCTCTGACGGCAGCACTTCTACACAGCTTCAATTGAGCCACGAAACTTTTTTTTCTGTTGGCTGCTTGAGAAAAGATTACGAGTGAAGCGAGTAATATGGTGCAGTGTGAGAGAGAACCTAGAAGGAGAGGCGAAGTCGGGAAATGTATCTGAGAATCCCAAAGGTTTTCCTCTTTGTAAGTTTTCTAATGAAACAGGTGTTCCCCTTATCCTGCTGATATGAGAGCTGGGAGATGAGTTCACTCCTGCCTCATTTACATTCATATGAAACAAAGAATGGGAGCTGTAACAAGCCTTTTCATTACATTTCCTGTTATGTGCATTGGAACAATGTGGTTTCTTTATCCACTGCGGTACAGATTTAATCATCTTTGACCCGCTGACAGCGATAATTCAACAACTGACTGATCTTGATTTAATGGGTCACACATAAACAAGTTATCACAACACACAGGTTTAACTGGCATTAAAGGATCAGCCAGAAAGCTTATGCAATTTGGTGGGCGCGTGTTCATATAAATGCTCGCAGGTGTAGGTGTTTTGTGGGCTGAAAGCACTATGATTAATGTGGAGCAGATCACGAACAGCGGGGTGCCTGTTAATTTATGATGTCGGGATGCACTCATGAGGTTTAGCACGCCTTGTTGTTTTGTTGTTTTGATCGGAGGCAGTGGTTCAGAGCATATCGTGGAAGCAAAAACTTTCCGAAATCAACATATTAAAAAAAGCCCTGTTAAATATGCGATTATGGCGCAGCTAATGACATGACAGCTCACGGTTGCCTGTTGTCATAACAGCGCAACACACTTTCCAGCTTGTTTCTGTTGACTGTCAGAGCGTGCGATGGAAATATTCGTCACTCTGACTAAAGCTTTTGAAACGCTGATACGTGTCACATCTCGACACTCAGCGACTGAATCTGAACCGACCAAAAATAACTAAAATCAGACTGTGTAAGGCTTACAGCTTCACAAGCAGGGTTCGGCTGCTTGTAAGACACAAATATACGTCACTGTACGACTTTGCAATGTGTGCTTTTGTTTGAGCGTTCGTATGCCTGAGTTACATTAAAAAAAAAAAAACAAGGAATCACAGCTGGGATCGGCTCCGGCCTCCCTGCAACCCTGAATAGGATAAGCGGTTAAGGATAATGAATGAATGAATGAATGAATCACCTCTCAGTGGAGTCATCCTACAGGTTGCGTTTAGTTCAGCAGGCTCACATGGACACACAAAATGCCTGCAAATGATTTTTTTTGCCCCTGTCTGAAGAAAATGTAGGGTAATTTTACTTTTGAACAAATTAAAAGATGCTATAATTGACATCTTAATAATAGCAATGCATTAAACGAATGGGAAAACAATGTGAAAAGGTTCGCTCGTAGTGATGAACCTACCGAGAATTAGCCAGAATCTGCAGCTCCCCTGAGCTTTATGGAGCGTTATAGCGAGTTTCAGCTCATTGTTTAGCTGTTCAGCCACCACTTTATTATTTTGGTTCACTTTCAGCGCTCTCACAGTGTCATTTATGAGAAAAAGGTAAAAAACAAACACTATACGCTACCTGCTAATCACCATACGGCAGCCAAACAAATCAGTTATTGCAGGTTTAAAGAAATACAAGTAGTATACTTAACTCACTGTTTAATATAAGTTCAGTATTAATCTGCAAATTTGCCACAGCAACATAGTCAAGGGATTTATTTAAGGTTATTTATCACTTGTTAATGATTAATCCATATACTGTATGTTATACAGCATAAATATTATTTTTTTTCTGTTAAATAAGTTAAAATAAATTCTCATAAGACAGCTGATAAGAGTGCACAATACCTGTTGTGTGGGTGCACCACAACTGGGGATGCACTGATCCGCCTTTTTCAGTCCCGATAGCGATACCGAGTACCGATCTGATACCAGCGTTTAATTAATAAGCTGTACGCCTCACTGTGTGGAAGTGACTGGGATCATTCCTTTATGTGTAAGGCGACAACAGGCTCGACTTAAACATTGCTTTCCTAACTTTGTAAAACAAAATGTAACAAATAAATACATAGATAACATAACACAAATTCAGTGAATTGTTATTTATTATTAAAATAATAAATCGTGCACCAACAACTTGGTAAAAAAAAATCCTCAAAATGAGCAGGAAATACAAAATACAATACACTCACTGGCAGCTTACGCCAAAAGAGTTTTTCAGGCTTCACCAGCTCCCAATATTTGGACGCAGACCGCTGCTTTAGAGAGACACGCACTTCTGCACTACGTAGCATTTAACAACAAGCGTATGAGAATTGTGTCTCCTCATGTGTATTAAAGTTTTACGTTTGGAAATCCCCTGGTGGACAGACTCAGCCTTGTCATGCTACAGTAAGCGTGTGGATTTATGTGTGAGTTTGCAGCAAAGCAATCAGGTGACATACTCTAACTCTGCCAGCCTCTCCGGCCTGTGTTGTCGTCTGCAGCATCCGCTGTGTACTCCCATTCCCCAGGCTGTGCACGGCTCTGCTGCATATCTGCAACCCCTGTGACAGTGCCAGCCTCTGTGTGGCTCTGTGCTAATGGTTTCCTTTGAATCATAAATTAGACTTGAAAGGAGCGGGAGAATGAGCACATGATTGAGGACTGGGAGATACAGAGTGAGCTTGATGGATTTTTCTATCATTAATACAGATTGTCTTGCCACAGAGCCTCTGTCATGTAGGGTAATTACATTGATTTCATCTGTTAGTCAAGTATTTTATCAGAGTGTAGCCTTCATTGAGTGGGCATATGTGTGCCTGCTGTAGAGAATTAGCCAGGTCACACAAGGGCCTGTCCGAGGACTTCGCCTGTAATTACAGACTGTGTGGCAGCAGCATGTTTCCTATTAGGCCTCCAGTATGACAGCCCAGCCATGTGACTCTTGGCAGTCCTGCACTCTTGCCCCATTTAATAGAAACTTTAACAGAAACACTCGGGGAAATTGTCCACAGCACTGTGTGGATTTGCCTGTAGCAGTCACACTCTAAAGCAGCAACAACTAAATAGAACAGCTTAGAAAAGTTAAATATCCAGTGATCTTAAAGTGTATTTGTACAGTGTGTTAAGGTACATTTTTATGATTTTGAAATCAATTTTGAAATGCCAGAATTTATATATTTGCTTCATTTCATTTCAGTCTTCAGAAGGCTAAAGTTACCGCTTTTATTGTTGTAGTCTGAGTAACGTGACGTCATAACTGTTCTGTATCCATCAACTAAAACAAACAGCAGCCAGCCGTAGCAAGCAGAAACTGGCAGATGCAACAGAGCAGAAAACGGTGGCGGGTCTGCGTGGGTACGACCTGCACTCTCACATTTTAAATCCAAAGCTGCATGCTAACTCTGTCATGGACAGGAAATGTTATCGCATTGCGGTAACGTGCGGTCAAGCCAACCGGAAGACTGAGGACAGTAGATATACAAGCCGTTGTTATGATAAGAGGACGGGAGAGCTAATGACGACCTTGACGGAGTTAGAGGAAGTATACACGTGTGACTACGTCCGGTTTTCAAAATAAGGTGTTAACAAAGGGAACTGTATATTCAAAATAGATATATGGAAATAAGATTGATTGGATTATATTCACCAGAAGTATAAAACATTACATGTCCCTTATAAATGAAAAAAGAAAATACCACTAATTTGTGAGGGAAGTCTTTATACTTAGATTTTTTGGTTGCTGGAAAAAAATTTTTTATAAATAATGTCTGACAATGACTGATATATTTGACTTCAGGACATCTCTGACTACATACATGCCGAAAATCAAACATTTTTACGGTATTTATTTAGATATTTTCCAAAGTAAAAGTCCCTAGAAGTATATGATTCAACTTTTTCCCCATGGTCTAGTGTTAAAAAAGTTAAGAAAAATCACAATAAATTGTAATATCGAATCGCAATACTTATAGAATTGCAATACTCGGCAACCAAGTATCGTGATAGTAACAACTTGAGAGATAGGTGTATTGTCCCAGCCCTAGAAAATTGTATTTTGAGTTTTAATTAATTCAATTTCTGTAGAAAGATTTGCTGCACGGATACAGGATGCAGCTGTGTTATTGATCGCCTTCAGGGAGATTCTGAGAAGCTGCATCCCAGTCTGTTTTACATGAACATGCTGTTCAGAAAGTACAATCTCTTCTCAGACGATAACGTCTCTTAAGCTCAAACCGCCACCATGTCGGTCTCACATGCTCCTCAGTCATTCAGCTTGCTGTGTTCCCTATCCCCAGATCCCACTTTGTCTCTCGTCACCGTTTTCTATAATGTTACCAAGGGTGCTTGAATGGCTGTTTTGAAGAACTTAATACTACAGAGGACATAATGACATGAATACTACGCACAGCGCCGTGACATGGCCGGGTGTGTTTTGAGGACCGGTCGGAGGCA
>CAKALG010045023.1:0-12241 GCA_916700815.1 Helicolenus hilgendorfi
CGGACATTATATCCCCCATCATGCCTCGGTGTGGAGCCCCTTAAAGAGGCTGTCTGAATGGTGAAAGGTGGGAGGGCTGCAGGTGGCAGCTGAAACACGGGACAAAACCGACACACAGACACAATGGACACTAATCCTGAAATATTGATGCCTATGGTAGTTGCTCATTGAAAGGAGAGGGAGGGGTGTGTGTGTTTGAGGTGTTCTGACAGATTACCCACACACCCCTGCTGCTGGTCAAGAAGGTTGCTGTCAAAGGATATCCGATCCTCGCCTCTCCTCTTTCTCCCCTCGCCACCACCGCTGTTGTTATTATGTATGCAGATTAGTCATTCACACGGGATCAATCACACTGTTGGCCCAGGTCAACACATACACACACACACACACACACACAGACACACACCATTTTGCCACACCAGTGGGGCATGGATGCCAGGCGGAGAAAGAGAGGGAGATGTATTCATTCACTTTCTATTGTGCGCGGATCGAGTGTTAGTCCAGTGAATAGGCAAGGGAGCGCTTGATAATGAGGCCAGTGTTATTACAGAGCCGATCCAGCCCCTAACGACATCAATCCACCGGGATCAAATAAAGGCTTTTAATTGCTTTGCCTCATATTAAAATCCCCGCCGCCGTAGACGAGCTGCCCTTGGCGTGCCTGAGCATAAAAGCCGGCCGAAAAAGATTGTCTGAAAGGCCATCGTATTTGCAAAGGCTCTCTCAGTCCTTGTCTCTGCAATTATATTTGTGTAACGAAAGTCCATTCATTAGCAGCGGTCATCATTTTTAGCCGAATATTTGATGACGCTGTTGAATATTTATGATGGTAATAAGAGCGTGGGGGATCATATGTTCATTATGTGCTTTGTGTCTATCTGTTTGCAGGACCGAGTCTGTAGCAGAGAAAATGCTGACCAACTGGTTTACGTTCCTCCTCTACAAGTTTCTGAAGGTAACTCTTTGTTTTCTACTTTACTGAACATTTTAAGCCCCAATCAAGTTGATTAAATCACTGTCACCTCACTGCTGGCTTAACTGATAGCTAATCAAATTAGAAAAGATCAAATTAGTAAATTGTGATTGTGATAGACATCAATAGAGTGCTGCAGGGATGAAGTATTTTTGTAAGTCAACCCCGGAAGTTAGCATGGCCCTGGTTCCCTCAACAAAAAGCCAATGGGATTTTTCCAAAATAATCTCTGTGGCAAACAAACGTTTATGATACTTAATAATCCCTACAAATGAACATCACTTTTATGATTTTTGAAGCGTGAATGCAATCGCCAGAAATAAAAAGCTAACGTTGATATAAACGAACTACACCACAGTCGCAGGAGCGCGAGTATACACAGCGAGGCTGTAAAGGTGGAGGAGTCGGTGTGATGACGTTTAGTAGTCTCTTGTTAGCAACCGCCTTTTTTAAGACACATAAAAGCTTCCAAATTCACGAGTGGGATATTTACTGACGTATTTTATATTGCAGAATAAAACGTTAAAACGTTATTTCAGGCATCTAACTAAAAACCCATTGACTTCCAGATGAGGGAACCGAAAGTGCTACAATGCTAACTGATTACCGAGTTTCAGGACTCATTCCTGTAGCACTCTGATGTTCTCCATGTATTTTTGGGGCTGTAAAACATCCTCAAAAATACACAAAGTCTACTTCTTCATGGCAGTTACGTAAACTTTGAAATAAAACCTATAGATATTTATATTTAGAATATAACTGTTTTCATACTATTCAGAAAGATTTTTTGCATTTGCTAGTCTTCCGAGTCATTAGATGATTTGTTGTCCTTTTTCAGCTAGCACGTATACTGATGTGGATGTGCCATTAAGGAGGAGTACCTCTGACTCCATAGGGCACTAATATTCACTAAAGGCTAAATTCACCACTCCTCTCCACCCTTGAGTAAACGAAAAAAAATGTCCCCATCATCCTTTTTTTCTCCTCCATCTCTTTACTGCAGCTGGGAGGAGAATAAAAACAATGATAAATGGCCAATCTCTTCTGTTTGATGAACAACTGTTTTCAGGAGGGAAGACGGGGGTGGCTTCAAGAGTCTTTTATGTCGTTTTTTCAATTTTTATCCATTAAATCTTCCCCAAACTCTGGCTTCATTTCTGCAAAGTGTATATATTGATAGGTGGTACAATTTTCTTTAATTTAAGGGAACGCTAGTTTGGGACATGGTCTCTGGAGGCGAGGCAGCCTGGGAAAACATTACAGAGCAACTGCAAAATTTTGGATAGATATTTTCTCAGATGTTATTAAACTCTGCTGTCAGTGAGTCATGGGTAAAATGGCTTCAAACTAAGTTTTCTTTCTCCCTCCAAACTTTTTTTCTCTGTTCCTCTCTCTCCGAACCTCGTTGCAGGAGTGTGCAGGCGAACCTCTCTTCTCCCTCTTCTGTGCCATCAAGCAGCAGATGGAGAAAGGCCCCATTGACTCCATCACAGGAGAGGCCCGCTACTCGCTCAGCGAGGACAAGCTCATCAGACAACAGATTGACTACAAGACGCTGGTAAGGGGTTCACCGGCCCGGGCGTCCGAGGGCTAAAAGGGGACACTTAATATGCTTTCAGGGACAAGAGGAGAGAAAAATGGGTGGTTATGGGTTGTTGGTCATGAGATGAGCAACGGGACGTAAAGTTGTCGTTGTCACGCTTGACATGCAGGGGGCATAGGAGCGGCGACCTCACTTTCTGTTGATACTGGAGCTGTCAATGAACAGAGCGGGGTTTCGGGATGAGGAGGAAGGAAAGAGACGATGCATGTGTATGCATGAGCTGAGAGATGATGAAGCTCTCTCCTTCTGCAACCTCTCTATCTGTGGTCATCTTCTCTCCACTCTGACATGTTCAGTCCTTCCGTCTTTCTTTTCTAGTGTCACATCTGTTTGTATAGATTTTCATACTCTATCAATATCTTTGGTGAACTGTAATGGGGACAAAATGAAAAACGTCCTGGAAATTTGCTTTAGATTGGCTTTCTACAACAGAATCACCAATACTCAACTCACCACTCCATTTTCCACAATATAGAAAATTACACTTTAAAGGGAGAGTTTGGGTGTTTTGAAGTGGGGTTATATGAGGTACTTATCCATAGTCATAGTGGCAACAGCAAAATGTATTTTAGCCACCTAAAAGAAAGGCTCTTCTAAAAAAAAATGTATATCCATTTAAGTGTATATTTAGAATATTTTCCGATGGGGAACTGAAATGAAAGTGAAACTTATCTATACTGTTTTTGTCAATGGAGTCTGGTGGCTTTGAAGAGAGCATAGATAAGTTTCACTTTCAGTTTAGTTCTCGTCGGAAAGAGATGTCTGACGGCGAGATAAGGCTGTGAAAATATTCTAAGTACAGCGTACACTTAAACAGATATTGATTTTTTTAGGTGAGCCGTTTTTAAAGTGGCATTTACTCTGGTCTGTTTCCCCAAATTGGGGGCGAACCGACCGTCATCTACTGTAGGAAATACACTGACTATAGATAAGTACTTTATACAACCTCACTTCAAAACACCTGAACTATCCCTTTAAGTTAGAAGATAACACGTTGACCCTCTCAAATATAATGTGTCTGTGCTCACCTTGTAATTCGGATAATTCCATCAACACCTGGTGACAGTCCTGATGAATATGCTAATAATATGATAATTAGCTGCTTTACTGCTCATCTATTGAGGTAGCACATTGCTGTCTCTCTTCAAGCTCTGAGGAAAAAGCAGTTTCCCCGGTGAATGATCTTTTCTTGCAATTCTCTCAAAGACCCTTTGGCGAACACAAAATGATTTCAGTTCCACTGAGTACTAATCCGCCGAGCAATCAACATTATTAACACACACACACACACACACACACACACACACCTCTTCTCTAAAAAGATTAAACATGCATTAGATGTAGCGCAATTTATCCTTTGCACTAAATCAACTTGGAAAGATGTTTTTATCTGCTGCAGTCACAAATCCTCAGCTATAGAAAGTTGGAAAATAAGTCTGTGTGTTTCTGCCACAGGTGGTGAACTGCATCCATCCAGAGAACGAGAAAAGCCCAGAGATCCAGGTGAAGGTGTTGAACTGTGACACCATCAGCCAGGTGAAGGAGAAGATCCTGGACGCCATCTACAAGAACGTCCCACACTCCCACCGCCTAAAAGCCTCCGACATGGACCTGGGTACTAATCTTTGTCTTCTTATATATAATTAATGTGAAAAAAGGGTTAGTTTAATGTCAGAAGTTACCATGATGCCCCTTCTATCTACTGTAGTCCTGTCATGACTGGCTGTTGAAGAGCTTTCCCCTCTTTATGTACTTGATAATGGGGTATTTATAATTCTAGTTGTCATGATTGTAGTCTTGCTCCAGCACATCCCTGTAGTTACCGTACAGCTTGTCAAAACATTTCTACCCATGCGCCTGGAGAAAAGCAGGCTGAACTTAGACACCCATTGATTTTTACAAAGCCCCCACCCCTCCACCTCCGAGCCCCTCTTAAAAAGTACAAGTCTTCTTAGATATAGAGAAGTAGCTTTCTTTTCAACCTCGGGAGACTTGACATCCTGGCTCTGTTGGCTCACATGTCTGAGATCGGTCTCCCTCCTCCCCCAAACGTCCCATCGATCGACTTGTGCTTGTCGACCAGCGTCTGAGTCAGATGATTGATCAGCTAATCAATCGAGACGCCCACTGATCTCTTCCCTACAAAATCATTTTGGTAGTGTCCCTTTCTTTCTTTCTTTGTTACTTACTTTCTTAGTCTGTCTGTCTTTCTGTCTTTCTTTCTTTCTTTCTTACTTTCTCAGTCTGTCTGTCTGTCTGTCTTTCTTTCTTTCTTTCTTACTTTCTCAGTCTGTCTGTCTGTCTGTCTTTCTTTGTCCTTCTTTCTTTCTTTGTCTTTCTTTCTTTCTTTGTGTCTTTCTTTCTTTGTGTCTTTCTTTCATTCTTTCTTTCTTTCTGTGTGTCTTTCTTCTCTTTATTTCTTTTGTTCTTTCTTTCTTTCTGAGTGGAGGATAGGATGTGTAGGGAGGACTTGATCATATGAATTCAGGTCTTTGTTGCCATTTATGACCCCTATGGGCAGCTACAGTATGCAGTTATTTTCTCTGTGTTGTGTTATTGTATTTCTTGTGCATCTCAATTGTTTCTAACTTGGGTCCAATATATTTGCAAATGATTTTAAGGGGCCTCTCTTAGGAAAGGGTTCAATGATCTACCTTTTCTGCAATCCAACTAGTGATCAGGGGGTTTGGTACACTTTGTGTGTTTGTGTGTGTACTGTGCATGTACACAGACATGAACGCGTGTGAGCATAACAACGTTATCCATGATTGTTTGCCTGCCGATATCTAGAGGCCGTCTCTGCACCATGCTGTGCTTTTTATGGTTTAATATTGCCGGATGGATTTCCCAGGCCCCTGCTGTGTGTTCGTAATAGCATATTTATAACCGGCCCCGTATCTAAGGTGGGCTGAGTGCATACCGCGGGGAATCTGCCTGTGTGATAGCTAAGTGAAGAGATTGGTTTAGCCTTTTGACGACACTCCTGGATAAAATTGTTTTATGGCCCCCCCTTGGGCAGGATGTGTTGTTCTATTATTGTTTTATTACGAAAGGGAATTGGAAATTGTCAGAGTTAGCCGGCCACTCGCTCTGTATGTGTGTGATTGTGAGTAAGAGAGAGGAGATGAGTCAACGCAGGCTCACGAGAGTACATGAGTATACAGTATGTATCCGACGTGCTGCACAGATTAGAAGTACTCTCCTAATTACGAGTCCACAAACAGACAGGAACATGATTGACGTATCTTTTCACGCCTGTAGGTTTTCTTTTAATTTGCTAGTCACGCTGGTGTAATTAGCATTTCTTGGTGTTGCGCTATTTGTGTCGATGATAATGTTTCAGTGGAAACAGGTCTTTTCATTTGATTGATTTGTTATTCTGACACACTTTTTAACTTGGAGAGGGGCTCTCGTGATCTCTGACACACACGTACAAACACACACACACACACAGACTGATTGCAGTGGCTGATAAGAGTAATGAGATTGTGGCAGGCCTGTCCTGAGACAGATTGGCCAGGAGTGTTGTTATCCCAGATATTGTTTTTGATTCCCCCTCTGCTGCAATCCTTCAGAGAAGATGTGGCCTGAGAACAAAGAAGCTTGTGTGTGTGTGTGTGTGTTTGCCATTATGTGCATGTTACAAGTAGCAAATGTGTGTCATGCATCTCTGTGGAGTACAACAGTCACCTTCAGCCTTTCTCTTCAACATCAGCTTCCATACAATCCCCAACGCCCTTATCTCTTTAGGTGTGTGTGAGTTTAAAATGCAAGTCTACACACACACACACACACACACACACACACACACACACACACACTGTTCTCTTCCTGCTGAGCGGCGGCCACTGGATTTGGGAATCAAAGTAATCTCAGTTTGCTCCGGTTTCACACCAAGTTTATTCTTTTATTTATTCCTTTCCTTTTTCCCTCGTCCCTTCATGTGTTTACGGAGCCTCGGCTGGAGACTGGCGCTCATTTGCATCTTTATGGGAAGATGTACTGTATAGACAGAAAACAACAGGAGCATATTTATTTCCCGCACATTTTTTTTTCACAGACTGCTAACACAATTCTGGTCGATCCTCCGAAGACGGGCCTCATCATGCGCCACAGTGATTGCCGCTTTGTTTTGCGGTTTGTGATCAGAATAGGAGATGACAGTGGCCGACGCGAGAGGGAAGCACAGCGAGGAGCACAGACACAATAACGTATTCATAAAGTCTGCAGAAAGAATAGAGGCATCATCTGCTTGTTTGTTTTTGAGATTCCTTTTTCCACTTATGATAATGTTGCTGGTTTCTATCAAAGCTTTTTGTTTTGTTTTGTGCTGAGGTTGCACAGATGTGGGGAAGCCTGGTGTGTATGTAATGTAGATGTAATTTGGTTGTACGGTCATGTAAACGCCATCCCGTTGTTTAAATGAAAGACACTGTCATGTGCACTGGAAGTTACTTGTTGGAAAGTATGGAAATGAGGTGATCTGCAGTCGCTTTTTGTCTGCAGCTTTCTAGTTTCTCCACATCCCGTTGCCGTGGATATGAGTCTGGTGTGCTTCTAGCAAAGCTCCCAGCAATAACAATAAGAGCAGCCAGGCAGGGGGGCTTAGAGCAGTGGATGTGGGTTTGAGAAGAGGAGAGCAGGGACCAATATAGAGCAGAGCATAAGGGCCGGTGCTGCAGATGGAAAAAAGAAGTGCACAAGCCCTGGGCATGAAGCCGTAATCACACCCATCGATCGCACCAGCAAAAGAGATGGAAAGGAGTTAAGAGGGAGAGCTTGATTCTAAAAACAGTAGAGTGGGTGATTAATTTAACTCGCCTGTTGTTACTGTCTCTCACGTGTGCCATTTCTCTTTTGCTTTTACATTGCTTTGTCCTTGTCTTCTAGTCCTACCATTTTTTTTTTTGTGATTTTTTTTTTTTTTTTTACCTCTTTTTGATTCTCTTCGTGCTTTTCATGACAATGTGAGATGATTGTTCTGAAGAAAGCAAAGAAAAGCCTCAGTAGATGAAGATGGAGATAGTGACAACTAGTTTTCTGGCAGACTGTGATGGTTTCTTTTTTTTTTTGCTAATGCTTTTTCTGGTGTTGATGTAGCAGTTACAAACTAAGGTTACAAAATAACCTTTTTTAATCCCTGAAGAGAATGAGATTGCTACACATGCAGCCAGTATACATGATGTGAATTACAAGGTGCAGATGCCTGCAGTTAAAACTAGTGCCATCAGAACTTTTCAACCTGCTCTTAGTCCCAGTTACACAATAATTTCCAACCAACTGTTTATCAGTCTTAACCGTTGTTGTGGTTAAAAACAGAAGTGGAAAATGTTCTGTTTCTTGTACCAAAGGCATATCAGTACGCCAAACGTCATGGCAAGATTTTGTGATATCGCGTTTTATTGCCACTAATTTCTTTAACGCAATCGATCTTCCGGAGGTTGTAGCGGGCTCAGTTTTAAAGCTAGAGTGTAGATACTGGTATCATGGTACCATGTCATACTAGCTTGTCGGGAAGGAGGTTAAATAACACTCCAAACTTACGTTAAATTGCGATGAAGAAACACTGTCGTGGCCATTTTCAAAGGGGGTCCCTTGACCTCAAGATATGTGAATGAAAATGGGTTCTATGGTTAGCCCACGAGTCTCCCCTTTACAGACATGCCCACTTTATGATAATCACATGCACTTTGGGGCAAGTCATAGTTTGTCCACTCCCATGTTGATAAGAGTGTTACATACTAGATAAATCTTCCTTTAAGATACATTTTGAACAGATAAAAAATGTGCGATCAATCATGCGATTAATCAGGATTAAATATTTTAATCGATTGACAGCCCTCGTAAAAAGTCAATATTGTCAAAGGAGAAGTGTTGAGTGAATATAGTTGGGATTATATCCTGATCTTTTTCTCTTTTTTTCACCCTTGCAATTGCAGAATGGCGTCAGGGTCGAGGACAGCGTATGATCCTGCAGGATGAAGACGTCACCACGAAGATCGAAGGTGACTGGAAGAGACTGAACATGCTGTACCACTACCAGGTACGTCTATGACTGTATATTCTAAAACGTGGACAAATGCAACCTGCTTCAAACTCATTATATTGCCCAGAAAAATAAGCACCCCAATATTTTACCTGTTAAAGAACTTGAATCAAAGTGTGTTTGGGGGTCCATGTTTATCTATGGCGTGGAAGTTTTTATAAATCATTACCATTGACAAATATGTGACGTCTTACATTTATTAGTAAAATTTCAAAGTCGTTGGAAGTCTGAAGTTTTAGAAATACAAAGGGTTTGTAAAGTTTTAGATTTCACAGAGAAAGGAGTAAAAGAAAAGAATGATTGCTATCTACAGAGTCATCCTCTGGAGCTTATAATGGATAGATTACATCTTTTATTTGAAGGCATTCACATCAAGGTACAGTTGTTTTCATCTCATTTTCGCAGCAAAGGTACACAAACACAATGCCGAAACGCGTCTCTGACACATTAAGGAAAAGAAAATGATACCTAGCACAAAGGCCTGATATTTAACCATCGTCCCTCAATCTATAGTATATCTAGCTCTCCTCTCAACTCCCCTCCACATCTTCCTCTAAAGCTGTGTGACCTGATGATCTGCACTAAGCTCCAAAACCATCGAATGGACAATTCAGTCAAAGTACTTTTCCAGCCATTTAGTTGTGCAAGTTCTCAGCTGACAGGGACACCCCTCACACACACACACACACACCACGACCGCAACTTATCTGTCAGGTGAAGGGGAATGAGGCGGGGCGAGGCAGGGAACTGACCAACAACAGCGACACTTGGAAGTAATCCCCTGTGTGTAGAGAGGGGGGAGAGGGGCTTGAGATAAAATCTGATGTGGCGGCCAAGTGTCGTCTTCTTTGTGAAATGGATTAGCGTTGGCATAGATTTCATGCACAGAATAGACACATCAGTGGTCACAGACACACACAAGGTACAGTATGCAGAGTTTATAGCACAAGGTAAGGGATATACACATTTATTAACGACAAATGCCTTTATGCAGTGTCGGACAAACAGGTATCTGCAGGTGTTTTGTGTCTCATGAGTAGTGACTGTCCACCCAGCAAACCACAATGAGACTGGATAGAAACACAGGACAGCTTTGTCAACATGGTGTTAATAATTCGAGCAGCTAAGCAAGCGGCCGCTGTCCCCCCCTCCAAGTGCAGTTTGCGCCGTGCCTAAATTAAATGTCAGCATCAGCGAGTGTCAACAGGCTTGGAGTACGAGGCGCGGGTGGAATGGATTAGGGAGCTGATTTGAATCCGAGATAAGATAATGAAGACAGAAGTTAATTCATTTTTTCAGGCCAGGGAAAAAGGGCGCCTTATCCTTGACAGACCGGAGAGAAAGAAAAAAATAATAAACACTCCCATCCACTCAAATTTTGTCAGGAGGCTACGCAAAGAGCAAGGGAGGGAGGGGGACGCCACAAACACAGTCAGTCAAGGGCGTCTGCAATTCTATACTTTTCCACTCATATTTCTATAACTTTATTTCATTGAAATGTTAAATCTATGAATCATTTTGTAGGAGATCTTGTCGTTTTCCTAATCAAATCCATAGATGCACTGTATTGATCGGTGCCACTTCTGGCAACCAGATGTGCTGCTGTATTTGGTCTTGAGATGCCCTCCAGATAGGATTTATTCATATTTGTATTATTAGAAGCTTATATGAGCAACCAGACAGACTCAATAGAATCATGTGCTCTCCTTTATCAGATTGATCTGGTTTGATCTGCCACTAAACCCGCTCGCTCTGCCTTCAGTTACAGTGCGGCAGCTTGCGTCACCGATTTTCTTGTTCAGGAAAACGTCACTAAAAGCAAACATTTGGCATTTACCATATCAGATCTTTCCATCCCGTAAATGAGACACTTTCTCTCCTCTCTCTTCCTCTCTGCTCCACTTTCTGTCTTTATCCTCTCCTCCAAACGTTATTTCCCAGAATGCCACTCCTCCTTTTCATTGTGCTCATTGTATATCCATTCAACATATAAGAGCAGTGATCAGGGAGCATGCTTAAGGGTGCAGGAGAGTTGGGGGGAGGGGGAAGGGTCTCCAGTCCCACAAAGGAATCACAAAATCTGCCCCCGTGGGCCTCCTGCTTACAATAATATAAACATAACATGCATAAGGAGCAGATTGAGTGACTGGGTGACATAATGATACAATCTTAATAAGGCACACACACACACGTATACACACAAAAGGCCCCTGGTCCTTATTCCCAGTCCCATCCACCCACACCATGATAGAGATCACTTCAATTAACCCTGCCCTACCCTGCAGCACGGGTAGCCAGATTATGCAGAATAGGGGTATGGTGGGTGTGTGTGTGTGTGTGTGTGTGTGTGTGGGCACGGCTGGGACTGAGTACATCCCAGTTGTGTTAATTGAAACCGGTTTGGCTGACTGGGGAAGGAGGAGTGCCCGATTGACTCATTTACACACACTTATTTACACATAGACCAACACGGACACAGACACACACACACACTGCTTGATTCTTCACACATTCATACGCACACTCACAAACACACACACTAGCCAACCCTAGAGGAAAGGTATTATTGAATAGAGACTGTGGGATATCCCCTCTGCTCTGCTAAACTCTCTCCCTCCCCCTGTCACTCATCATATGAATGTGTGGGCTGAATGGAGCTCATAAGGGTAATAAGATATTCTCTTGTTTATCCGAATGAAACCAGAATAGATGGAGGGAAATATAGAAAATGACACCAATACGGTGATCTATTGGTTTTCTGATTGTGTTAGAAATCTGCAAAATGGCTTTTGTTTTGAGGAGTCATTTGCATAATACACGTGTGTGTCTGTTTTTCAGGTACCTGATAATGCAGTAATGGCCCTGGTTCCCAAACAAGTCACAGCCTACAATTCAGTAAACAACTCCACTGTGTCTCGGACTTCTGCGAGTAAATATGGTAAGCCGACCTTTTTGTGTACATCTTCAAGTTTCAGTAGTATCTGTGTCAGAGAACGTAAGACCAGCAAACTGGTAGAAACCAGTAATCACAATGTTTACTCATGTAAAAGTAGTAATACCACAGTGTGAAAATACTCTGTCAAAGTCCTGTATTCAACATCTTAGTTGAGTAAAAGTGCAAAAGTATTAATCTAATGTATCAGAAGTAAAAGTACTCATTAATATGTAGAATGGCCTATGCCAGAATAATATGTATTATATTATCAGACTATAATTATTGCTTTATTCTTGTATGTATCACATTAATATTGCTGGTTATGGTGTAGAAAATTTTAAATACTTAACTGCTGGGCAGCTTAATCTACAAGAATATGTCATAATTTATTAGTTGATTTAGATTGTTAATACAAATTATAAATATGTAAAGTAACTAAAGTTCTCAGATAAATGTAGTGCAGTAAAAAGTACAGTATTTCCCTCTGAGTTTTAGTGAAGTAGAGGTATAAAGTAGCAAAAGTACCTCAAAATTATACTTAAGTGCAGTACTTGAGTAAATGTACTTAGCTACAGTACATGACTAGTAGAAACTACATGTATGATCCTTATATATGCAAAAATACAGTATATAATATATATATATAATAATATGAAGAGTAATTTAAGTCAATCAAATCACAAA
>CAKALG010045024.1:0-10463 GCA_916700815.1 Helicolenus hilgendorfi
ACAACAGGAGAAGCTGTGAGTTGTTCCGTTTGTAGCAGCGGTAGCGGTAGACCAGCAACTTTGCAGACACCAATATAACAGTTTCAGTTCCCCATCAGAAAGTACTGTCTCACGGCGACGTAAAGCAGTGAATATATTCTAAATATAGTGTACACTAATATTGTTTTTGTTTTTTTAGGTGGCTAAAATATGTTTTTCTGCTGCTCTCGTCCACAGCTGCTTTTACTTCGCCGTAAAACAGCCCTGTAGCCACCAGACTCCATTCAAAAAAAGAGTCCTTTTACCAAATCAGCACTTAGAGTTATTTCCAAACTGCTACATAATTCATAACCTTGTATTCATTAGCTCCTATTAGCTTATTTTGGTAACCTACATCACTGGTTTCAGAACGCAGATGGACCCGCCCTTTAACCGCTGAATACCAGGGTTTTAGCATAAGGCTGCAACATAATTATAAATACAATGCCGTCCAGTACGTCACCATCACCTTGTTCCCCAACAGTTCTTTGCATCTCCATCGAGCCAAACCAAACTGCGGACAGAGGAGGAGCTAAGAGATTTGGGCTTCCACATCGAAGTGTCGGGCTCCTGCACGGTCATCCGCCACATCCTGAGAGGAACGCCGTTGTTTGTGGGGACTGTTTTCACCAACGCACCCGCTCACAGCTCAGCGATAGCCAGACTACAAGGACTTTCTAATGTACTCGCTGATGAGGAATAGGCTTTTTTTTAAATATTTATATTCCACAGAACTAAATCCAAACGAGGCCTCTATTTATGGTTTGAAGAAGCTTGGAATATGGTAGTGTTGGTACAGGGTTGTATCAGTGAAAGGAAAGTTTGTCGTAACTGTAACAAGGACTCGACTGAGTCTCTATAATCAGGTCAACCCGGCTTCCCCTGCACTACACCCAGGGAGAAACACAGTGCAGAGGGCAGGGCTCTGACTACACACAAAAGGCGTTTGAACATGTAATATCTGCTGTTTCAGAAGGTTGTAGATGATGTTTGGAGGATGACATCATCTGTGTTGTTGTGCTACAACTACGGATTTGAGATGGAAACTCAGATATCAGGTCAATAACTTTTCATACAAACATGTACAGTGTTGTTTCTTTTTGTTCTAAAGAGTGTAAAGAAATATGGGTACTGTTTGAGTTGAAGCACTACAGCTGTGAAAGTCAAATAAAGTGTCTCCAGTGACGCTGTACTCCGTGTAGCTCTGAGTGTTCCTTCACAGAAGTGCAATAAATTCACCACCCCATTCTTCATATACAGATAACCAAATTATCCAGATTGAAATTTTCAGAATGAAGAGTTACCTATATTTAAACATGTTCAAATATACAACAAAATAAAAGTTTGTACTCTTAAAAAATCTAAGTGTAATTTGAGATGCTGTGAGCAAAAAGACATAAACGCAAGGCATTTAAGACACCAAGACCTTGAAGAACACCATAGTGAGTGGGATTTGTTATCAAAAACTGTTCACATTTTGAGATTTCTGCAAGAATTAAAGCACTTGTGTTCTGGAAACAGCTCAGAAACCTTTCCAAGACAGTTTAGAGACCCCAGTATGCAGAAATATCCAAATACACCATATTGAAAATAGGCGGAAATAATACATTTATACTACATATAAAAAAACTGCATGGTTTTTACTCCAAACTGCATGTGATATCGTAAAGTGGGCATGTCTGTAAAGGGGAGATTCGTGGGTACCCATAGAACCCATTTACATTCACACATCTGGAGGTCAGAGGTCAAGAGACCCCTTTGAAAATGGACAAGACAGTTTTTCCTCACCAGAATTCAGCTGGAGCGTTATTTAACCTCCTTCCCGAGAAACTAGTATGACATTTTGTAGTTTCATATGATATCTGTAGCTTCACTAGAGCCTCTGAAAGATAGTAAAGTCAGTCGGGATCGCGGGTCTCAGAGGGTTAATTTGCATGCCACATCCACACATTGATGTGTTACCTTTGTATAATCCTTTATGAGAACATGGTGCTTATTTTACAGCAATGTCCAGTCAAGTGTAAAAAAAAATAACAAGTTCAAATGACATTTTGTTGCAAATGGTTGTAATACATTTTCAAAGTTGCCAAATAGGTCGAGACGGATGCTCGAGACTATAAGTAGGTGGTTAGGTTACTTGGTGACATCATCACGTTACGGAAGAAAAGGTGGGGCTTCAAGGGAGGCGTTTCAGGCAGTTGAGGAGCAGTGTTTCTCCCTTTGGTGTGTGGACTTTGACATGCACAAAAACACTAAAGGAAAGGGGAAAAAGCACAATAGGTCCTCTTTAATGCTCTGAGTGTTGTATAGAGCACCTTTAAGTTCGGTCTGATATGCACACAGATGCAGAGTTTCCCCTCTCAAACGTGTCCAGCTGTGAAGATGCAGATGATGATGACGATGACGTAGCTCAGCGTCGCAGGAAGAAACCCTCCGCTCGAGCTGACCAGAGGAGAAGTGGAGGAGAAGATGGAGCTGCTGGCGTTCCTCGGCACCAACACGTTACAGATGTTCCCCTCACAGCAGGATGAGCACATCTGGCGGAGGAGATTTAAATATTGAGTCCCTGAAATAGTCTGCGACTTCTTTTTTTTTTTTTTTTTATATATAACAACTCTACACACCTGATAGCCGTTATCAGTGACATCAGCACAGCCGGTAAACAGACAGTTCTCCAGGGTCGCACACCGCTTGGTCACGGACACACTGTCGCCGTGGTTATCCATCATGTGGAGCGTGTGACAGTATCTGGCATCTGGAAGACAAAAATAATAATGAAATGTAGTCTTTGGGGTCTGTATTCAGCTCAGTCCAGCTGCACACATAGAGACAAATGCTGACGTACCTTTCGGACAGTAGACGTCCGGCGCCCAGCGGTTACACTCATAGTTATCTGCAGCGTCTTCACACGTGAAGCACTTGAAGCCTCCAGGATGAGGTGTAGCTGTGCAGGACACACACACACTTCAGTACTTCTTATAGTATAGTACAGTATATACTGTATATGTATTTCAGTACATCGTCATTGAACTTTTGAGCACTTCTCAAACAAGTATATTTACATGTGTGTAAAGTAAATCACAGCAAAATCAATCTTTAAACTGTGTTAAGCAGGAGACAAATACAATGTGGAATGTAATATAAAGCAGACTAATAACTAAAAGGAATAACAGAGTACACTTTTAAAGGCTTTTTTAACAAGTTTTTATAATGTAATTATTCATCATTGAGACTGAACCAGGAGATTATCTCTTTTCTTAGAGCTGTCAATCGATTGAAATATTAAATTGCATGATTGTTCACAATTAATCGCGATTAATCGCACATTCATCTGTTCAAAATGTAGCTTAAAGGGAGATTCGTCAAGTATTTAATCCTCTTATCAACATGGGAGTGAGCAAATATGCTGCTTTATGCAAATATATGTATATATTTATTATTGGAAATCAATTAACAAAACAAAACAATGTGAAATATTGTCCAGAAACATTTAGCATAAAACATATGTTAAGATCATAACATGGCAAGCCCAACGACAACAGCTGTGAGTGTGTCAGTGTGCTGACTTGACTATGACTTGCCCCAAACTGCATGTGATGATCATAAAGTGGGCATGTCTGTAAAGGGGAGACTCGTGGGTACCCAGAGAACCCATTTACATTCACTGATCTGGAGGTCAGAGGTCAAGGGTCCCCTTTGAAAATGACCATGACAGTTTTTTTTACATTCAAAACACACGTTATGTCAACAGCATTAAGCTCCTACTTGAGGGATGCAGCAGGATGATGTCCGTCATGGTGAAGTCTCGTGACTGGACCGTTCTCAGCCAATCAGCGATGCTGGTCATTAGCAGGACCCAGGCCACTGTTGGCCAGGCCTCCATCACTGGCCCAGAGTTCCTTCATGCACTTTTCTGTTTGGGCGAGCAAACTCTGTGGGAGAGGAGAGACGATGAGTAGCTGAAATACACCAGATAAATCCCCAGGAGCTGTACCTTGATGATTTTTAAATGAGTATAACTTGAAACATATTAAAAAATATGTTGCATAAATTGTCTTGAAGCCTCAGAGCCAACGTCTAATAATAAAAGTGATCAGCTGCTGCTCACGCTGTGAGCTCGCTTCATTATTTAAACGTCAAAAGGTCTACACACAAAGGACAGGAAGACATCTATTAGAACTATTAACACCGTCACATCTGACATAAACATGAGTTATGTTTCAATTACAAGCCCCATTTGCCCTCTGGGAATTTTGCCATTCGTCCCCGCTTGCCAGATTTTTTTTTTTTCTGTGTCATGCCAACGGGTCATTTGTTTGTAAAGCCAAGTCAGCATGAGTATTGTCTTTTAGTCCGACTCCTTTAAAATGGAGATCGCGACAACAAAGAGACACTGTGCATTTCAGCAACAAAAAAAACGATTCCATTACCATTAACAGACTTTTATTAGACACACACAGGCTATGTTATATACCTATATTTTGACTGTAATAGTATTCAGCTACAGTCCGGGAAGAACAAATACTCTTCTGAGATTCACTGAGACGTCCATCAATGAATTAAACACCAGATGACCTGGTTTTGCCCCTGAATTGACATCGGTAGTGTAAGATCAGCGATGAGTTCAGATGCCTCCGACTCCATTTTCTGTTTTTATCCCCGGGCATTGTGCGGGCTGTGTGGTTTGTAAATGCTTGTTTTCTTAGCATTATGCATGCCCCAATAACATTGATCAACGTCTTTGCTGCAGACAGAAGAACCATGCTGTACTCTGCTGTGCACAGCAGGCTCTAAAGGCTCTGATTACTCAGTTGAAACCACATTGAACATTGTACTATGAAGAATTTTACATAATAATTAAGAGTAAAATCACTTTCAATGCCATGCACATATATTTAATTGGACTATGATGAATACATACACTATATTGCATGAAAAGGCGTGTGAATGACACGATTATCCGGAAGGCAAAAGTGTGTAATAAGAGCGCCGTTCTTGCTTCAGGCATGTTATTTTCACACATTGTAGTGACTACAATGTAAATGCATCCACGTGAATATGCTACGTGCAAAGCTAGTGACGTTATGTAGAATAAATAGCGAGAAAGACCACGTATGTTGAGCGAGAGGGCAGGTGGATGGGTCCAACAAACAGGACTTTCAATCAGGAAACTGGTGTTCAAAGCCGGTGTATTTTTCTCTAAGTTACGTTAGTTAGTGACGGGTTTTCCGTACTGATGTTCCGTTGTTTTTGTAAGTATTTTATTTAGTTTACGTACTTATTTTAAGACCAACCATCACCTTTTTCTTCCCTAAACCTAACTGAGTGTTTTTGTTGCCCCCTGCTGGTAGGCTACTGCACCTACATACATGTAATATTCACGCCTCGACAAGGCAAAACGTGACTATCCTCTGGCGGACAGGAGGGTCTATTAAACGCGTTGACGTTATACCGGGTTGCATATTTACAGGAAGACAGCATGATAATAGCTAGAGCTGAAGCAATTAGTCGATTAATCAATTCATATTAATCATTTTTTAAAGCAAAAATGGTAAATTTTCACTAGTTCTAGCTTCTCAAATGTGAAGATTTGCTGGTTTCTTAGTGTTTTATGATATTAAACGTAATATCTTTGGGGTTTGGGTCGTTTGCTTTGACAAAACAAGACATTTTATAAGGTTAGCGTGGGCTTTGGAGACTTGTGATGTGCATTTTTCACAATAATTAATTGATTTATCAACGAAATAGAAGCACAATGTATGTATAAACACTTTTTTTTAGCTCATTGAAAGTAAGATTGTTTCAGCGCTAACTTGCGTAAATGGATTTTTAAAGAGGAACTAATATGCTTTTTTTCCCCCCTTTTCCTTTAGTGTGTTATATATTTTTTAGTGCATGTAAAAGGTCCGCAAAGTTACACGCCAAAGGGAGAAACACTGCTCCTGAACTGCCTGAAACGCCTCGCTAGAAATCCCGCCTTTTCTTCCGTAACGTGGTGATGTCACCAAGTAACACGTTTGCATAACGGCTGTAGCACAGCCCGTATGAGAAAAGTGAAGCGTTTTTGAACAATAAAAGCATGTAAACATGTTCTAGTAGAAACCCAAAATACAAGTATCAACCTGAAAATAACCATGATAGGTCCTCTTTAAAATTGCAGTATTGAAACAATTTAATATATATTTTTTAAATCTAGCTTGCACTATAAAAGTTGAGTTGTGGAAACGCGTCCTAATTACACAATACGGTATTATTTGATGCGATTCAGAGACGTCTTTCAGTCCACGGGCTTGCATTCATTAAGCACCTCCTCAGAGCACCAGTGCTACTGTATAGCTCTTAATGATATTCTGTACGCTGAAAGGAAAACTTGAGATTAGCTCTCCAACTTTGAGCTGTCTGAGAGATGCCGGGCCTTGCCTGAAGTAAAATTTGGAGTGCTGGGGATTAGGTACAATGGCTCCCTGTTACAACTGGAGAGGGTTTATATCACTCAGGGTTCAATCGGCACCGACCAACTCGTTCAGGTCGCAGGGCTGAAAGAATCTGAAGGAGGGCGGGTATTAAATCTTTTTTGTCTCCTAAAAAAATGACGACGGCGAAACTGCGTTGCCGCATCATAAAGTTTGCAGATTGAGAGTGTAAAAGTTGATAAATGGGGCTGAGATATTACTGCAATAGCACCCAAAAAGTTGTCCAGAAAGTATGTTTAATATACTGACTCGTGACTCTGCCTGTGACCTCGTCATACCAGAGATAAGTACCAGAGTCCAATGCTATAAATCAGTCATCAGAGGTTCAGAGGTTGAGCTGTGTTTTGTGCAAATATATTACTTAAAGTATATATAAATATAGACCTGAATTAATAATAATTCAAAGAAAAAAAGATCAAGTTATGTCCAAGAAAAGACAGTTCAGATTAACATTCAAACTGCTGGCTAATAACTTCACATCTTGTGTCCGTAGGCGACGCTATGCTGCTTTCAAATGCCGTCAGAGATGTCATATTTATGACTTTAAACATACACGAATGACCCAAAACATTGTAAATATTACTGGGAAAGTCACCTTCATCCAAAATCACACTGCAACTGATGGTTCTTGACTATTTTTTGCATCGGCGGTCTGTTATACACAGCAACGGTCTACTATGCAGAAATTACAGACCGCAGAACGCCGTGTTTGACCAATCAGAATTGAGTATTCAGCACAGCCGTGTAATAATATAAATATAATAAGCTAAAAGTAGTGTTATTACGGTAACCTTCGAGCGAGGTGAACGACGTTACCGCGGTTTTGCACTCTGCGTCTCACGTTATCGCAGTCTTGGAAAAGGAGGAGTGAACGGAGGGGTACTCAGTTGGTTGCAATCTGCAACCACACCACTAGATGCCGTCAAATCCTACACACTGCACCTTTAAACACCCTCTGCGGTTGTTCAAACCCATTTAAAAAGTCAAACATGAATGCATCAAATACAAACACTGGCAGCTTTAGGAGAGGGTTTGCTTGGTTCGACCCTTCCATCACAGCCAAATTGAATGTTTATAATCATAAAGTGATCGAGGCTGCTACAGATGGTAAAACAAAATGTCAAATGTGAACTACTTAGTCCCTTAGATGGAGGATAATTGCTCCACGTTGGTCATGCGTGTCAAAAGAATACAAGATTAGGCCACCAGGGTTGCCTTTGAAGTTCAGCAGCTCAGTCCCATCGACCAGACACACATGTGGCAGCGGCTTAACTTCTGACATACAACTGCTCATGTTATTCTCTTCTACACTGAGGTCGGAGACACATGACTGCACCAGAGGAATTACAGCGAGTGTTGCTGGATTCTCCCGTTTAACACTTCACTGTTGACCGAAACAGTGCAGCGTATAACTTCAATATTTAGTCACATCTATGGTTAAAGTACACACGAAGTAAAAGTACTTAATCCATTGGTACCGTGTCATACTAGCTTGTAGCGAAGGAGGTTAAAAAACGCTCCAAACTTACGCTCCAATTTTGTGAGGAAAAACTGTCACGTCCATTTTCAAAGGGGACGCTTGACCTCTGACCTCCAGATCAGTGAATGTAAATGGGTTCTCTGGGTACCCACGAGTCTCCCCTTTATAGACATGCCCACTTTATGATCATCACATGCAGTTTGGGGCAAGTCATAGTCAAGTCAGCACACTGACACACTGACAGCTGTTGTTGCCTGTTGGGCTGCAGTTTGACATGTTATGATTGGAGCATATTGTTTTATGCTAAATACAGTACCTGTGAGGGTTTATGGATCAATATCTGAATTGTTTTGTGTTGTTAATTGATTTCCAATAATAAATATATACATACATTTGCATAAAGCAGCATATTTGCCCACTCCCATGTTGATAAGAGGATTAAATCTCCCTTTAAGGTTTATTTTGAACAGATAAAAAAAGGTGCGATTAATCACGATTATATATTTTAATCGATTAGACAGCTCTAATAATTAATGAAACATTATTTAAAAGTTTTCTGAATCTTAATCTCTTTTAGGACAAACATTTCCAGAAGAATTAAATGTTCAGGTGAAGGCTGCGATATGTGTAAATGATAAAATAATCTAGTAGTAATAATGGTCCAAAATGATGTAAAATTGCATAGTTTTAAGTCAAAAACATTCAAATGTTCTTAAGGGAGGATCCCCAAACTCAATATCTCCTAGTAGCTTATACTCACTGTAATAATTCAGAATATATCTCTTTATCCTGCTGTATAATATGTACAACACTGCTCCAAAAACCTGGACAGGAAAGCACTTTAACTATTAACACACCACCTTAACCCTATAATGTTCCAGTGGGAATATGATTGGAGTATTATAGGCCAACTACAGGAGATGCATACTTCATGTATATATAGCAATAAAACCCACAGCTGATTATGACTGAAACAGTATAACATGCTTAAAGAAATAATAGAATACACAGGAATAAATCGCAAGAGATTGCATTGTGATTAAGAGGAGTAGTGGCACTGGAGTACTTGTAGTGGAGGTAAATTATAAAGTAAAGTTAAATAGAAATCAAGAACAAAATCCACTTAACTACAGTGTTAATAACATGTGTGTAAAAATACACAGTATAGACTCTAACATGTGATCAAAGATGTATACTCAAACACATAAATTAAAACATAGATAGCATAAAGAAATCTAAATTATAACCATATAATAACCCACTATATACATTAACAGAGTTAACAACCTACTTACCGGCTTTATGTCCTCGGTGGACCTGCAGCAGACTCACAGCTCAGATGAGAATCAGAAACTATACTGAGCTGCTGCTCTGTGTGGAGCTGAGGGGGGAGGGTGCTGCAGCATCACCGCTACGTCACTACAGCTCCCATTAGCTATTCTACAGCTGGACCAGTAGAAAATATATGCTTCGAGAGTTTTTTAGGTGAGTTTTAAAGGTCCCATGTCGTGCTCATTTTCAGGTCCATATTTGTATTTTGTGTTTCTACTAGAACATGTTTACAAAAAACTTTATTTTCCTCATACTGTCTGCCTGAATATGCCTGTATTTACCCTCTCCGCTCCGTTTTAGCGCATTTTGACGGAATTGCAACAGAATGCGTTGCTAGGCAACAGATTGGGTCCATGTGTGCTTCCTGTCAGCTGATGACGTTCACATACACTGCAACCAGGAATAAACGGGGACACATTTAGAATGTTTACATTTATTTATATAGACAATATTGTAGATTCGTGACATCACGAAGCGGCAGAAATCCTGACAGCTTGTTTCAAATGCCGAGTTTCTGAATACGGGCTGTGTGTATTTCCCTGTGGATTGAGTGTTTCGATACTTTCACAGTATTTATATAGGCCTGCTTTATAATAAAAAAACATGAAAATCTCACTTTTTTATAATATGGGACCTTTAACCTTGAATACTGTATGCCACGCGATAACATCCATTTTTCAATAAAATCATGCAAATAGTGATACAAGCACCAGATTTGGCATGATGATTGCCTGAGGGCTCACTAAGCAAATATAAACGATTGGCCACTTGAAAAGCCAAGATAGCGGCCATTTTTCAAGATGACCGTCAAATTGACCTGCCGATAATGATTTATCTCATATAAATGCATCTACTTGATCGATTTGAGTGATCTTGGTGTCAAATGATATGTTTTCTTGGCGTGCTGGATCTAATTTTGATAGTCTTAACAATTTTTAACTGCAATATGGCGGCCATTTTTCAAGATACTCGCAGAGAATGTTTTTCATAAAGGGACTGTAACTTCTTCCACGTATAAATCATTGCGGGTCGGTGTCCCATGCGCGCTCGCGTGTGGCTACGCTGTTCAGACTCAGACTCCAACACAAACTCCAGTGAAGCACCAAAACCTCTTGGTTGTATCTAGTGAAGCCCGTCTGTTAAACAGTGTTGGCCGCGGT
>CAKALG010045034.1:0-17403 GCA_916700815.1 Helicolenus hilgendorfi
CAGTGGGACCAGGCACTCGAGCGTTCGCTGTCCTGGAAGGAACTCTGGGGTACCAATCAGGGCAAGTTGATCTTCCTCCTGCGGGCTGTGGCCGATCTCCTGTCAACCCTAAACAACCTAAAGATCTGGGGCAAAGAAGAGGACCCAACCTGCAAGCAGTGTGGAGCAACCCTCAGTACCCTGGATCACATCTTGATTGGATGTCCCAGCACTGGGTGAAGGCCACCTTATCTTCCCAGAAGAGGTGGCGGTAACCTCACTCCGACCGCACATGATTGTTTTATCCGGGAGCACGAAAACCATGTTGGTAGCCAAACTCACAGTGCCCTGGGAGGACAGGCTACCCATTTCTCACCAACTGAAGAAGGCCAAGTACCAAGATTTGATTGATGAGGCGCTAGTCAAAGACTGGTATGCAGCCTTAATCCCCATCGAAGTTGGCTGCCGCGGTTTCCCAGCAACATCAGTGCGCTACTTCTTACAGAGGATTGGTTTAGAACCTAAACAACTGAAGAAAGCCACTGGGGAAATAGCCATGGCAGCTGAGAACAGCTCAAGGTGGCTGTGGTTGACAAGAGCCCACAGTTGGAACCCTTCTGCAGGTGTAGGCTAATGTAGTCTTCACTGCCCCACTCAGGTGAAGTGTACAGGTTAAGGGGCAAAACGCTTGTGACCCTGAGATACCTGCTGAAAATGCAGAAGGGTTCCCAACAATGTGAATGCTCTGACCACCCTGCCATCAACAAATATTATCTAGAGGAGAACCTTGCAACACCATGTCCTAAGTTGCTCCTGCAGTTTCTGCTTCTAGCAAAGCATCTCTGATGTTTATTTCACCATTAGGTGTCGTTAGTTAGCCCAACTTGTGGCATTGGCTAACTGAGGGTTTTCATATTATTTTTACTTTCCTTTACCTTTGTTGAGTGTGTTTATTTTCACCATGGCATTTGTATGTGCAGAGAAAGGGTGCAATCAATGCAGCGAATAACAAGAATCCAACCAGCAGAATTAGCACAACTCACTGTCTTCCTCACTCGCTCTCTTCTTTACCATGTCCTGTCGGAGATAAATTAATGGAAAGCAGTCGATACCGGAGGGTTGCGGGCCTCCACCAGGTCCGAATGACGGGGAGTGCACAACTTTCAGCCCAAATGAAAAACAAATAAACGAATCACAGAGCAGCCCGATGTGGTGTCGGTGCTGGAGCTGAGTAAAGAGCGTCCGGTGTTGGTGGACGGTTCAACCTCCAAAACGTCCAGAAAGTTCATTTCAAATTGTGGACCTCTGCAACATGTCTATCCGTCCCATGGTGCCCAAGAAGAGAGCGAGTGAGAGAGAGTCAGTGCGCTAATTCTTGTCTCATTTGTGGTCTGATAAACAGTAAATTCATCTAAACAGGGTTGAAAAACGCTGAAATCTGGTTGCCATGGTAATGAATTACGTCTAACTTTTAGTGCTTACTTGCCTTCTCTCTCCACGGTGGCTGGTTACTGTGTTATTCCTCAATACTGGACCTGGAATAATAGGCTCCAGGTTGAAAAATACCAAAGTTACCCTTTAACAAAACAATCCAAGTTTTCTCTTAGAATGATCATCCAAAAGATGGAAAAGAAATGGAAAGCAGCAGACTGCTCCTTCCTACCCATTAAATAGATTAAATGTTAGCAATTAGCAGATGCACTTTAAAACAAACACAATACCCTCTCACCTTTCAAAAACAAATTGAGCCGCTGAAATCTGTCGCCCTATTTGAGTTCGTAAACCTTATTGCGGAATGCAATTGGATGGCATTTCTTCAACATAGAAATCAGAACATGGACAGTAAAACACAGCTTTGAACTTGTGGAGTATCAGAGTGGTTACATTTTCATGGGGTTAAAAGCATGTAGACGGGGCCATGCCATGCAGTGAAGAGCTGCAATTACCCTGTCCACTCCTGCCTGCACTGACACAAAAACTGTCAGCAGTTTTACCAGTCCATATTGTTACACATCAGTAATACATCACGGCAAAATAATAGAAGAGAGAGAAATCTGAGGATGTGGTCAACTTTTTGTTAGTTTCACAAACCTGCTACATCGAATTCTATCTCCAATATGACCTTATTGGTCAGCGCGGCATCTCGGAGAAGCTGATTGGCCTCCTCTAGTGTTCCATCTTCTGTGGGGATTCCATTGATTGACAGGAGGCGGTCTCCAACCTGCAGCAGGCCACACCTACAACAGGAGTTAGCACGATGTCAGAAAGATTGGAAACATTGGATATATACCTTCTAAATATCACTATATTTTACAGTTTTAGTGCTGTTTGCATTGTTTAACTTGACTAACTGTATTGGAAAACTGAATCTGAAGGGTTTAATTTGAAATTGAATTTATTAGTTTGAAACTGAATTCCACTAAACTTAAAAATGAATGTAATATTATGAAATTGAACTTAGTTGCTCAGAACCTGTATTTGATTTTCACTGAAAATGCTCTTCTCTCTTAGGATTAAATCCAATAAACAAACTATCGAATCGTAGGCTACACAGGCCGAGAAGTTTGTGAATCTTGCGGACTGGATGTGTGTCTCAGTAAACTGAAACTGAATTACAAGAACTGAATTTGAAATGTGAGAACTGAATGTGGAAGTATAGAGTGTTGAAATTTCAGTGAGGATCAATAAGTTCCAGAGCAACTGAATTCAGTTTCATAATATCGCATTCAGTTTCAAGTTTATTGGAATTAATTTCTAAACTAATACATTTGAAATTATGCTATTCAAATTGAGTTTTTCAATGCAATTGTTCCAGCTAAACAATACAAATTCAAATTAAAGCTGGCCCTCGCACCTTTTCGCTTGTCGGGGGTACTGGCGAGACGCCGTTTGATGCTGCCAGGCACAATGAAACAGGAACTCTGCTGAGTGCAATGACGCCTTTAACAAGAGTCTGCGACAAACAGTTCATGGGTTTTGAAAAGGGGCGGGGCTAAAGTCTAGGGGGCAGGGAACGCTGTCACTAATGAAAGAGGAACTCCCCGCTGAGTCCAATGATGCCTCCCACAAAAGTCTACAACAAAGTCGTGTGTTATGAAAGGGGGTGTGGCTAAATTCACCAATGAACCAGGCAAGCTCTGCTGAGTGCAGTTTCACCTCCCACAAGACTCTATGGCAAACGGTTCATTAGTTATTAAAGGGCTTACGTCTTGGGGTGGGGCTATGAATCTATATTGACATGAAAATGACCTCAGGCCTGGACCACCATCATAGCTGAGAAATTTGGAGCAAATTTGACAAAGTATGCTGAAGTTACAACAACTTTCTGTTTCATGGCGAATCCCGCCAAATGGCCACCATGCCACAGCTACACCATTCAACGAAAACTCACAGTCTTCACATTAATGCATTAACAATGTCTTAAGGCTTTTCTCACCATATTTGAGGTGGATCTGGTCAATCTGCTAGGAGGAGTACATTAAAATAGAAAACATGTAATTTCAACATGCGAGTAGGGGGCACTATAAGAATGTGAATTTAGGGCCGATCGGACTATGTACACTGGAGTTACAACAACTTCCTGTTTCATGGCGAATGGAAGAAAATGGCCGCCACAACAAGGTCGTTTGATGAAAACTCAGGATTTTGATAAGTTTTCATCCTTAAGATCTTTAAATGGTCCTGACCGAATTTCAAGTTGATCTGATTAAATCTGTAGGCGGACTTTGTTAAAGTACACGGCCTTGTTCGCCTAATAGGCGAAAATGCTACATTTAAATCAAAATGGCTGACTTCCTGTTGGGTTTTGGGTATACCTCCAAGAGGCTTTTTTTGCATCTCCACATGTTACATCTGCCTACCAAATATCATAAATATAAGTGAAACCTGAACGAGGGGCTCAATTTTTCCAACTTTGTAGTCGGAGCTAGCGAGCCATTTTACAACACAGAATTTTTAACCGCATCTGTTCAGTGTGCAAAGTTTAAAAACGTTTTGAGCATGTTAAGGCCCTCAAAAATGCGATTCATTTTAATAATAATAATAATTCCAGCAGATTCAATAGGGCCTTTGCTGCCCAACGTTGTCGGTGCTCGGGCCCTTATTATGTTATTTTGTTTAATGCAATTATTCAAGTTAGAATATGTTGCTTTTAAGTTTCGCTTTCACTTTTACAGCGTAGTAGGTGTAGTAGGCCCCTAATGACCCACATCTATGGTGCTTATAGCGATTGATAACGCCTATTTAATGGCCTGATAACAGTCAAATTGGGTGCCTTGGGATAAACACTGAACCACAAATTGCTCCTGAAGTCTGTGCCATCAGTGTGTGAATGAGCATTTAGATTAGATCCTGATGGGCAGGTTAGCAGCCTCTGCCATCAGTATCTGAATGTATGTAATGAGTGAATGTTGACATGTTGTGTAAAGCACTTTGAGTGGTAAGAAGACTAGAAATATGGCCCTGAAGAAAATCCGTCATTACGCCAGTTTTGCTTTTTCACACTGAACCAACTGACGGCGGCTTAATGTTGCCCCACTGTGAGATTTTAGATAGCATGCCGGCATCACAGGAGCAAATGAAGCGGGTCGTTTAACACAACAGCGTCGGCGTTTAGTGTCTGTGTGTGTGTGTGTAGTCCTGCCATGCCAACTGTCCCTTTTACACAGACATCGGCTCTGTGACTTCACTCTTAGAAATAAAGCTGCTAACTAGAACCATATAAGGTTCACAGGGTTCTACCTCAAACCCAATATAAAGGGTTATACATAGAACCATCCGGGAACGGTTCCACCCATAACCGCCACAGTTCTACAGTAAACCTTCTAGGGTGTAATGGTTCCACCCAGAATCCTCTCTGGAGGTTCTATCCAGACACTTTCCTTCTTCTAAAGGTACAAACAGTAACCCACTCCAGGATCTTTTAACACCCATGCTTTCAACAGTCCGTGAAGAGCTCTTTTTTCCACAAAGGGTTCTTTGGAGGAAATGGGTTCTTAATGGAACCCTTAATCTTACAAATAACCCTCGAAAAATTCCATCCCTCAAAAAGTGTTCTTCAGAAGCAAATGGTTCTGAGTAGAATTCCATTCCCTTGGGAAGAACCCTTTTGGAACCCTTATTTCTTAGAGTGTACCTCCACTGCTGGCTCAGCGGCATAACAACTCTTTCCCCCCATTCCGCCTCCATACCTACGGAGCGAGCCAGCGTACATTTTTGGTAATTTGTGTTATAAATGTCAAAGTGATTTTGAACAAGGTTTTCCTTACTTACGGAACCTCGAAGTTCTGGTTTCATTTTGACTTTGATTGGTTTTGGGCCTAAAATTTGGGTTCATCATTTAAAACACCGTAGGCTTTTGTTTTTGTTTTTCTCGGTGGGGATTATATCCCTGAAGAGTTCTATCAAATAGACCCTGGAAAAGGTAGAGGATTAGTCCAAAGTGCTACAGTCGAGGTTCAATACGAAACCCTCAGAGGTTCTCCAGTCATTTGAGTCTTCAGTTCCTCAAAGCAGAGCAAGATAAAGGTTTCCAAAAACATCCTGAGATAAAACACATTTGTGTTGCTATTTCCTGTACATATGTAGGTATGATTACCACCCAGGTTTAAATGCTCCCAAAGAGGAAAGAAGAACTCGTCGTACGTAGGTGTACTAAACGTCAGTATCCCTAAACTGGAATGTTTTGATATTGATGATGCCAGAAGAAACTTTAGACTCCCTGCTGTGTTACATAGCACATTATTTATAGCTACTGTAGCTTTCAATTTTGTTGGATATTAAAAAATTCTGTTTCCAAAACCTCTACCATTTAGACACCCCCAAAGCTGGCTCCTCACTACATAAATCAGTTCTGCTGTGAAAGTAAAGCACATTAGCGCTGACTATTAAAGTCATTAATTATGTAAATACCTTATTACAAGTATATTACGAAGGAGTCATTCTGTGCATTCAAGCAATTTTGGAAGCCCCTCACACATTATTTCGAAATTTGACTGAATAGAATCACCAGACAAAGGACAGAATACTATTCTTTATGAGGGGCCGTACAAAACAGAATTCATTCTGGCACTCACACACACACATACATACATTCCCCTTTCACATACATATATTTTCACTCACACACATACATTCCACTTTCACGTTCATATATTTTCACTTGCACACCCACATCATTTTATTCTCATATTTATATATTTTTATTTACACGGTCATACATTTTATGCTCATTTTTATATATATTCACTCACACATTCATGAATTTTCACTCACATTTATGTATTTTCACTTACACATTAACACATGTACTCTCATATTCATATATTTAATGCACACATTCATACATCAAATACATTTAATATTATAAATAATATGTGTATGTAAGAAGAAAATTAATTTGTGTATGTAAGAAGAAATTGTATGCCTGTCTGAAGAAAATATATGTATGTAAGAGAAGAATGTATGAATATGTGAGAGAGAGTTTAGTTGAAACGGAAGGAGTATAGTGGAAATGGGAGGCAGGTCATCTTTCGACAGTTTCCAGCCGTTTCAAGCAGTCTTAAAAAAATTCACAGGAAGTGCGATGAAAAGTGACTTCCTGTTACATCCCATCTGTAGGCTACTTGTAGTTTTCAGACCATATTGGGATCTATTTATATTTGTTTGTAAATATATCTGTTTATATCATGTTTATTTTTGTTTGTAGCTTTTTTTAATATTGTATATTGATAGAAATTATATTTTTTTATTCTTATTTCATTATAACGTTTTTATCTATTCTTTATTTATTTATAATTATTATACTGTTTAACTTGCACCAACAAAACCAAAGCAAAATCCTAGTGTATACCTCTTACACCTGGCAATAAACACCATTCCGATTCTGATTCTGATATGTGGAAATGTGCGTGTATCTGGCATTGGATTCTAACCTTTATTATTTTTATGTCCACCTTGTAAAACACTTTGCAATGAGCACTCATTTTGATTAGTGCTATATAGATAACCTTCCTTATTATAATTATTATTATTGTTATTATCAACTATACATGATGTGTTTGTTAACAGATGAAACCTCCATGGCACAACATGAGACTAATAACCTACAATCTAGTGTTAAATATTACAATGACAACAAAAGTTTGGACATTCTACAACAAGTGGTGTTTGCTGTCAAAACTAAAAGCCCATCAGCTCTTTGATCAGGCGTGAGCTATGCGTTTCGACAATGCCCTTGATCTTGCAGTTGGTGGAGAGCAAACCCCAAGTTTCTACTGCGTCCCTGGTGGGGATGCATGTGAAAAGTGATGTGACGTCATAGGACACCATGGTCTCCTCTGTGTCTAATTGTAGACCTCGAACCTTGTTAGTGAATACCATGGAGTTTTGGATGTGGTGAGGAGTGTTGCCAACCAAAGGAGCTAGGATGGTAGCTACATGTTTGGCAATATTGTATGTCACTGAGTTGATGCTGCTTATGATAGGTCTAAGGGGAGCTACTTCCTTATGAATCTTGGGGAGCCCATACATGCATGGGATGGCTTCTCCGGGGTATAGATGGTGGTATTGTTCCCAGGTGATGGTTTCATCCTTTTTAAGCCGTTGTAGACACTCTATGGTCTTCTTCTTATAACTACTGGTGGTGACTTCAGTGACTCGTATGTGTTGGTGTCACTGAGAAGACTGGAGAATTGAGTGGCATGATAGTCTGCTGTGTGTCCACGAAGGGTACCTTCAGTAGTTATAAGAAGAAGGAGTGTCTACAACAGCTTAAAAAGGATGAAACCATCACCCGGGAACAAATTTAAAAATGTAAATACTAAATGACATTTATGGTAAAACTTCACTAAGCACTAACGCGGAATAATTACAGGTTCAAATCTTAAAGGAAGACGCCCTCACAGGTTACCGCTGGACACGACTTGTGCTTTTAAACATGATACATGTGGTAAGTGTAATTCAGGGTTTATTTGGATTCATTCTATCAAGCAGGAAGGAAAGTACTTATCGATTCCTCCAGCACGGGCCAGGGGAAGCTAACTAATTAGAGTTGTTTGCGTGGGCACTAATGGAGAAAGGAGTGTGGCCTCAGGGTGCAGAAACCCAGCCAGCACTTAGAGAAGCTGTTAATACGACGGGAACATCAATCACTACACACACACACACACACACACACACACACACACAGTGCAGACACAATTCACAAAGAGAGACTTAAATGAAGTTGTGAACACATATGCATGAATTAAAATGCAACAAAAGATGGATTGTGAACACACACACACACACACACACTTGCAAGTCCATATTTGGTAAACCCCACCCACCAAGGATACACTTAAAAATGTTCATACACCCACACATCACACAGAGCCAAGCAGAGCTGTTAATACAACGGCAACATCAGTCTTACACACCCACAAGCTCTAACACTGACATACACTCAGGACAGCCAAGTAAAGCTGCTAATGCAGCATTACAGTTAGCACATGTCTGCACACACAAAGCTAGTTTTGCTGTACTTTAACAGTTTGCTTAATCCCACAATACAAACATTCTGTTACAACCCTTCCAAACGTTACTACACTGTAGCACCATGTAGTACACCACAGGGCATTCATTGGTTAAAAAGTAACTGCGTACATGTACTCAAGCAGATTATGTACATCGGTGAGTTTGACATATTCCTAATCTCAACTAAGAACACATTTTTTCAGACCTGCTTTCAGTTTCAGTCTTTCCATTTTGTAAGTCTTTATACTTTTATTTTAGAGAATGTATTTGACTGTCGAAAGTTAACTTTGCTCTATAAAGAACATGTCAAATGAAAAAAGATTGCCTGATAAAATATGATGCGTACTATTGAATTTGAATCCAACAATATATTAAAAACACGTACAGTATAATACAGTATAATACGACGGAGTATTAGGGCCACATTGAGGGAAAAACAATCAATCTGGGAATTCAAGAATAAAGTCAGAGGTTTACGAGAAAAAAAAGTCGTACTATTATGAGAATAATGTCTGAAGTTTACGAGAAAAAAAATCATAGTATTATGAGAATTTAGTCATAAGTTTAAGAGAAAAAGGTTGTAATATGAGAATAAAGTCACAATAATATAAAGTAGTAATTGTAGGTGTTATTTTAGAGGGGAAATAGAGCAGCGTATGTGAAAATGAGGAACGTGGAGCATCTTGTGAAGTTATACTTTAGTTTACATTTCACAAATAATAAAATACTTCATCTTTTGGCACATCAGCAGCACATTATGTATCTGTATATTAGGTAATGTATCAGGACCTTGAAAAGATTGTGCAAGAAACTGCGTTTATTCCGAAGAAAGAAGCACACGGAGCTGCTGGGGAAACGGACTCATTTGTGGAGGTGGAAATTACTTTTTTTCTTGTAAAGTTACGACTTTATTCTCATTAAATTACAACTTTTTTTCTCGTTATATTATGACTTTATTCTCAAAATCTCAGATATTTTTTTCACCTCAAAGTGGCCCTGACACTCTGTCGTAGTATAGTAACTCTTCAGTTATAACTTTTACAATTTTAACCTTATATATATATGTGTGTGTTCGATTTGACGGCATCTAGCGGTGAGGTTGCAGATTGTGCCAAGTCTGTAGGAGAACTACGGTGGCCGATGGGAAAACGTGAAAAATGCGAATGTCCCGATCTCGGGTCAGTGTTGGGTTAGTTAATTCTGGGCTACTGTAGAAACATGGCGGCGGCTCTGTGAAGAGAGGACCCGCTCCCTATGCAGATACAAACGTCTCCTTCTAAGCTAATAAAAACACAACAATTATTATTTTCAGGTGATTAAACACTAAAAAAAACATACTTATTGATATTATATTCCATTTCTGCCAATAGATCCCCCTAACTGCTACACACTGTTTAACTTAAAACCCGTTAGTGTGTAGAAGAGGATATACATCACAGAGCAGTCACACAGGTAAAGACCAGAAAGATGGCACATGCACATTTTTTCACGTGTTAACGTGTGTGTGTGTGTGCTCACCTCTCTGCCGAGCTGTCGGGCTCTATGAACCGGATAAGCGGGGGTGCGGACAGTGTTTCAGTGGCGAATATTCCTCCCTGCAGCTGGACACCGAAGCCGTTGAGTGGGTCGCCTGTTAGGACGATCTCACTGGTCTCTACGTGAACCACCTGACCACCCGGTCCCACTGAACTGGACGCCAGGGACACTAAACACACACAGACATAACATGACACCATAGTACAGACAGAGAGACATGTGCACTCTTACCATTAAGGATTGGGTTAGGGTTCTTCCTGAAGGGCTGAGGTTCTCCCCAGAACCATCTGCTTCTAAAGAACCCTTTTTGAAGAAAGGGTTCTTCAAGGGTTCTTTGTAACACTATGTGTTCCAGTAAGAAGCGGTTTTATCCAAAAGAAGCTTTTTTGGAAGAAAGAGTTCTTCAAGGACTGCTGAAAGCATGGGTCCTTCCAACCCCCAGAAACTGGGATTATGAACCATGATTGTTCTGGGTTGTACCTGATGCACCACATCAGCCTTGCTTCTGAAATTATAGTTCAAGCCTTCTCTCTGGACCCTTGGTTTAGACAACAAGGAGTCATCTTAATACTTCTACCTCTTATACTTTAGAACTGGCGGAATTGAAATCCACTGCACCACTGAACTAGTAAAGGCTGCAGTAGAACTAGTTTCATGAAATCTCCGCCCCCAAAAAACATGATGGGTAACCATGAGTGTTGTGGGATGCACTGGACCACATCAGCCATACATCATACATCAGGGTATTGAAGGTTCTCTGGGTAGTCCCCCCTGGGTGGGTTTTAGATGAAACCCTTGGAATACAAAAGAGTTCTTGGTAGAGCACCTCTGGGTGGGTTCTTGTTAGCTCTCTTAGAAGGTTAAAAGGTTCTGGATACAACATCCAGAGAGGGTTCTGGGTGGCATCATTACACCATAGAAGGACTGTCTGTCAAACTTCTTATAGGGGGTTCTGGGTGGAACCTTTCACATATGGTTCTAGGTAGAACCCTCTGAAAGGGTTCCAGGTGGAACCTTTTTAAAACGTTCAATCAGAAACCAAAACAGGTTCTCCTGTGAGGACAAGCCAGAGAACCCTATATGGTTCTCGTTAGCCCCTTTAATTCTAAGAGTGTGGAACTTACGGGAGCTTTTGTGCTCTTTCTTTCTCTGCCGTCGTTTGAGCAGCGAGTTCCGTGGACTCATGGGAACCGTAGGCCTGGGCAGGGTGTTGGAGCTCTGGCTGCTGGGGCCCGATGTAGTCGTAGAGCCGGGAGAGAAACTGGCAGATACCAGAGCTGCAAGAAGGGAGAGAGAAAAGAACATGGCTCTACCTGAAGTAGCAAATGAGTTGTTCTTCTACCTGTTCAGTGTGCTGAAACAACCTGAAGGATTTCAGCCCATTATTTCAATATCATGTAAAGCAGTTAATACAGTATTGTTCAGTGGCCATTAGGGATGTGTGTCTACCACTAACCTATACCTGGTATAGTCTAGTCTTGGCGGATCATCTTCACCTTTGGCATGGTGTAAGTCTCTTTAGATGAGAACCCACATTTGCCGGAAATCCTCTGTTTCACAAGGTAGCATCAGAATGTAAGAACTTGTCACATTGTCAATCCATCTCCATTATTATATAGGCTTTTTAAGGCATCCTGCTGCAAGAGTCACAGTCTGAAGTCTGACGGACAAGTTAGTGTTGTCATTGTGTCTGTGTTCTTACACTTGCAGTAGTCAAGGCTGTTGATGGTGTTATTATTTGAGGCGGTCCACGACTTGTTGAGGGTGGCGCTCGTGTTGCAGAGGGTGGAGTTTGAAGGGTGACAGTAGTTCACACAGGGGTCCCAGGAGTGGGGGTGGTCTGACTTCTGAACCTTCACTGGAACACACAACAATGATTTTGTTACTTGTGGGGACAATGTTTTGACTTTGACTTTTGACATTCATTCTGTAGAATCTTACCGTTATCCTCAGGGCGTGTTAACAGGTCTAGATTGGACTTTAGCATGTCTAACAGCCACGGTTAGTTCAACTTTAAAGGTGCTCTGTGTTTTTTTGTTTGTAGAAAAGAAAACTTGTTTTACATTTAGTGTTTTGCACCAAAACATGGCGTGAATCCTCGATGTCTACCAAACATGTTGAATGCATTCCCTTCCTGATAAAGCACCACATTTTGAAATATGAATATTTTAAATCCCACATTGTTTACATCCATGTTTGCTAGCGTGCAGTCTCCTTCATCTTTGGCACATTGCTATGTGGTGACCTTGCTGCCACAAACTTCTGATCAGTGGAATAGTTTGAAACCTGTGGTAATCATAACATGTTCATTTATGAGCCTTACTCCATAGACTGTATATAAGACGTGGACGTAGTCACCGTGACATCACCCGTTGGTTTGTGGACTGCCGTTTTGAAACCTCGATCTCGCATCTTAGTGTTTGTCAGTCGCCGTCTTGTTTTTTTTGCAACCAAAAGTGACAAGAGAGGATGGAGCAAAGTACAACCGAACGCAGAAAAAGGCATTTTCAGGCAAAGAAAAAAGGTTATAATTAACTTTCATGAACTGAAAACATACTGTGAAAGGTTAAGTGTTGTCTGTTTCTTTCAAAGTATTTAATGTCTGTGACTGTCCCTGTGGTCATGTGACTGTCCCTGTGGTCATGTGACTGTCCCTGTGGTCTCTCAATGAACGGTTGTAGAGATGACTGTACAGGCCAACCTGCTCGGCCAGTCTTCCCTCGAAGGCGTCCACGTTGAAATGAAAAGTACAGCGCACACAGTCAGTGCGTAGTTGCACAAATTCAACAGCGTGCGACAAACCACCGCGACAACTTGTAGAGCCTTCGCGCCATCACGCGAAAACTGCGTTGACGAAATTTTCTGGCGTAGCTCACGGCGGCTTCACTACGACGATCATAGACGGAGCTTTAGAGGGCTTGTTTTACCACTGACAGGCTCAGATTATTATACGTATCTGACAACATTATGGACCCTACAGAGAAATGAAATGTTTTTCTTACCTTTGGCTTGATCCCGTCTGTTTGTTATTGCGTGTCTCGCTCTGAGAAATCGCGTTCTGAAATCTCGCGTCACATCCACATTCTCAATATTCAGCAACGACATTGAGAACCTTTAAGAGAACACTAAGCTACGCTTTCTGTTCTACAAAACACAACAAACTCTGACACCAGGGTCCCGTGGCACTCCTCTGTCCACTCTCCCTCCACCGTTGTCTTCCAGCAACAAGTCACATGACACAACAAAACAAACAGAAAAGGAAAGGTTTTATTTCTCTGTGGGGTCCTTTCCGTAATGTTGTCGGACACTTATAATAACAATCTGAGCCCATCAGTGGCAAAAATGAGCAGTTGTGGAGGTCCATTGACGGTGAGGAGCGATTACATTACAGCTCATCTTTCGACTGCCGTCTGCAGTGCTCTCCCTCAATACCGAAATAAAATATGCCGTCCCCTTTTGTCAACCTGACACAAAAACATGGGAAAATATGGTACAGGTAGAAAAAGAACAAACAAGTTACTGTACTTGTACTTTCTTAAAAGTAACTTTGTTTTTTGTCGCTTCAACATAGATTATAATGGAATGAATGGAAAAAAAGAGAGAAGAACAGATGAGACAAGCGTAGATAAAAGGGGCACAAGATGAGAAAAGAGGGAAGAAGAGAAGAAAGAAAGGAAGACGAGAAAAGAATAGAGTAGAGCGGAAGGAGATGAAACTAAAGGGAGAGGAGGAGGTGTGAGGCTGTAAGCAGCATCTTAAGGCGTACAAGAGAGGTGTAATAATGACTTTAATTACCATGCTGCCCTGTCACTCACTTCTCATTCATCCGTCACTTCTCCTTTCAACTCCCTCTCTTCCTGCTGTTTCCATGCTGAGATGAAACTCCCGCCCCACTAGGATGCTATAGACAGTAGAGCTGAGGCAAAGGTTCTGGTCTATTTCAGTCTACAATTTCTCATCTCCTTTTTAATCCCGCCTCTTTCAACTTCTCACAAGTCTCTAATCAGGTCAAAGAAAAATGCAACATTAAAGCAGCAGTGGGTAGAACTGGAGCAAATATGATTCAAATAAGTTATATTTATAAAACGGGCACTATATCGTGACAGTACTATATCTAGTGCACGAGACAGCTAATGTGAAAAAAATCATGTTCCTCTGTGTCCTCCGGTGCTCCTAATAGCATCTGCAGGATTTCACAGACCGGAGGAAAACAAGCAGTCAGAGCTGATCTGAGGTCTGCTGTCCAGCTGCTGTCTATGAGAGCCGGCTGTCAATCACTCTGAACTCCGACCAAATGGTCAAACTATGTAACTAAATATGAATCAATATTCTGTTACTGTAATGCCTATTTCTCTCCTCACATGTTCTCAGAATCATCTAGTAGTGCACGAGATCTGTTGAGGAAATACCAAGCACCGCCCACCAGCCGGAGCACAGCCAATAGGAACGCTCTCTCTGAAATGACCTGTGATTGGCCAAAGTCTCCCGTCACAGGCTAGATGTTCTAAAGTCTGTAAACAGAGCCATGAGGAGGAGCAGAAGTCCAGTTTACTCTCAGAACATTGAAGTACAATATGCTGAAAGGTTATTATGGGATTTTTGCCCAATGATGCCAAAAATATACTGACTACTGCAGCTTTAAGAGAGACAAACAGATGTTTCCCACCAACCTGGAACAAATGCAAAAGGTATGTGTGCACATGTGTGATTAAGAGAAAAACAAAGAGTAAATGAATTCACATTTGTCTGACTTAAGTTGCTACGATACTGGCAGCTTCCTCACAGGTTCTACGGGTGTGTGTGAAGCTGTGTACACACATACAGGCTCATGGTGTGGGGCGGCATCTCTCTGTGTCTCTGTGTGTACACATGTCACTGTATGTGTGTGCAAACGTGTCATACTTAAAGCCCTCAGATGTGAGGCATTAACCTGGGATAATCAGCATCTCCCCTGTAATTCCACTGGCATTAATTCTGCCACAGATGAAACGCTGTCATTTGGCTACGGGTGAAATAACACTCTTTTAATTAAGCACAAAATTGCTGTCGCAGCTAAAAAAAATCCTCAATCTGTGTTCTGCAAGAGAGGGCAGCGAGTAGATAGACACCCGGATGAGTGCAATATTTATTCCTCTCTGGTCTGCTAAATGTGTGTTGGACTTAAAGCTGCAGTAGTCAGTATATTTTTGGCATCATTGGGCAAAATAACCTTGCCATAATAACCTTTCAGCATATTGTAATTCAAGTGTTCTGAGAGAGAACTAGACTTCTGCTCCTCCTCATGGCTCTGTTTACAGGCTTTAGAACATCTAGCCTGTGACGGGAGACTTTGACCAATCACAGGTCATTTCAGAGAGAGAGCGTTCCTATTGGCTGTGCTCCGGCTGGTGGGCTGTGCTTGGTATTTCCTCAACAGATCTCAACATGGCTGCCGGACCACAAACGTTCTCATTCTACAGCTAAACCGTACACTACAAGATGATTCTGAGAACATGTGAGGAGAGAAATAGGCATTAACGTAACAGAATATTGATTCATATTTGACAGAAGGAGAGTCTGTCTGTCAGCAACAAACACCTTTTACATCATTTATCCTCATTTCCATTCAGTCACATGAGGCTGATCATTCCTGAACATCAGGTTTGATATGAGTTACATCATTTTCTTAATACATAATGTCCAGTGTTCAAAAGACACCATATTCATATTCTGGGTTATTAAATAATGAACTCACAATCAGAATATCAATAATTTCAGACACTAATAATGAGATAATATAAAGATATTGTTCCAGTAGAGATGGTTCCTGGTCCTCTAAGCAGGACTCAGTCCACAGTAGAGATGGTTCCTGGTCCTCTGAGCAGGACTCAGTCCACAGTAGAAATACAGACTGCAGCTGTTATTCATGTGCAGGTGTTTGTTAAACAGGTAACAGACTACAGAGAGGAAACACTGCTGTTCTGCCACTGAGAAGAACTGAGTGTCTTTATTAGTATTAGATCAGTTCAGACACAAACAGCTGTTAAAGCTGCTGTCATCAGTAATGGACGCCGCTTCATCAGTAATGGACGCCGCTTCACGTGACGCTTCACGTGACGCTTCAGAGGAAAAGATGTCTCATGTCTTCCTCGTTTCCTCTCTCCTCGCATGGTTTCCTTGCGTCTCTCCATGCTTCCCTGGTGGGAGGGACTAAGACGCAAGGATGAGACGCAAGTGAGGGAAACGTGGATGAATTAAGAGACTTGGGATGCAGCTCTGGTTGACACCAATGGATTCTTTAGGTTTCTAGTTTCATATGACACCAGTATCTTCACTCTTGAAAACTCAGCCTGCTACAGCCTCTGAAATGCAGAATACCGGCCGGGCCTGCTGGAGGGCCATCGGAGTGTTAAGGGGGTCAGAGGTTGAATATCGATTGATAGACTTAGTCGACTTCTTACATACACAGAGACACACAGCTGTGCACCCACCTGTGTCATGCTGTTTCCCAGTTAGCCTTGTTTGATGGGAGGGGAGTATTTCTAGTTTCACCAGTTCCGTGGTGCTTACTAAGAGCTGTGTCGCCTCTAGGACCGTACAGTGTTCTGTCAACGTCCCGTCTATGGACAGCAGGTGATCTCCAGCATGCAACGCTCCACATCTGGTAAAACACAGAGACGGGGAGAATAAGGAAGGACTCTTACCAGAGAGAAATACACAATGTGAGAGTGCGTGTTTACCTGTCCACCACGCTGCCAGGTTTAACCCGGTCCAGGACAATGACCTGCTTGTTTCGGTGATTGGCCGATGTCAGCGTGATACCCAGCATTGCTCCTGGCGACTTGGCGATTTCCACTAATAGTGGACCGGAGGCGTTTGTTACTGTGTCTGATTGGGGGAAAAGACATTAGAATAATATTGCTCTTTATTGAGATGTGATGCTCCTGTGATATGAAAAGACAACCATGACATACTGTAGCAGAGTACCTTTACATTTCTGTACCACCGACATCAGTAACCTAGCAGACAAGCTAGAGGCAAAAATACCCTTGACAGCAACAACTATCAGATGTGATGACTTGGGGATTCTTTGCAATGCATTCTGGGTGAGTTACATTGAGCGCTAAAAAAAGGCAGCGCTCAGCCTGAGGCGGCAGGAAATGACAACACATCAACAAGAAAACATCCAATTTGAAATTTCAGTCTGGAAAGTTTTGCCCCAAGCTTTCATCAAAGCATGTCTTGTGTGTGCGTGCGTGCTGTGTGTGTGTGTGTGTGTGTGTGTGTGTGGTCTCTCACCCATGATAGTGACGTCATACTCTATCTGGAACAGGGCTTCCTGGCCGCACTGAGCCAATACGCTGAGGGCGTCACTGTGGTTGGCGTTGTGCAGCG
>CAKALG010045038.1:0-11091 GCA_916700815.1 Helicolenus hilgendorfi
GATACTTGAAAATGCTGCTTACACAGCAATACATCAGTGATAATAATCCAACAATAGTTTTAGCCTGTAACAATGTAACACTGACAGAGTTTGTTCCAAAGGACATTTTTGTAATTATAGTGAGAATATTTGTTTGTGTTGCTGACAATCTGCAGCTGCTACCTGTATAGACAGAATACGAAAACTTTGTGTTACAGCATCTTTAAATAGCCTTTTGTAGCTATAACTGTTGCTTACGGCCATACCACCCTGAACACGCCCGATCTCGTCTGATCTCGGAAGCTAAGCAGGGTCGGGCCTGGTCAGTACTTGGATGGGAGACCGCCTGGGAATACCAGGTGCTGTAAGCTTTTTCACTTCTCGCTACAAACAGCAGAGGGCGCTGCACACCTTTGAGTGACACAGACCCCTTTTTTTTTTTTTTTAAAATAGTGGAAATGAATGTTTTTTGTTTACATTTTAATTTTTATTTATCATTGTTGTAGACGGAGTATTAGGGCCACATTGTGGAAAATAATATGAGATTTCGAGAATAAAGTCCTAATATTACGAGAATAAAGTCATAGGTTTACGAGAATAAAGTCATAGGTTTACGAGAAAAGAAGTCTTAGTATTATGAGAATAAAGTCATAATATAAAGTAGTAATTTTACGTGTTATTTTTTTTTTCGTAAAGTTATGACTTTATTCTCGTAAAATTACGACTTTTTCTCGTAAAGTTATGATTTTATTCTTGTAATATTATGACTTTTTTCTCGTAAAGTTGTAGCGTATATGACAGTCGTAGTGATAAGGACTACCATAGAGAATGAATGGTAAAAGTTAAGAGAGTTAAGCTTAACTATTCTCGGCCCCCGCGCGAAAGGTCCCCGGTTCGAAACCGGGCGGAAACACATTTTTAATTTTACTCTCAAATTCAATAAAAACAGCGGAAAAAGTATGGAGTGATATTACAGTGCGAAAACCTACTAACAGACTCCTCCAGTGCAGCACAACTCACAACTCACATGTCAGCAAATGATCCCCCCTTTTCATCTCTTAGCCTGGGGGTCTGCAACCTGAGGCTCTGGAGAGAGCTCTGGCTGTCTTTAGCCCCTCTCCAGTGGCTCCCTCTGGATCTTTTTTAAAAATTAGTGGAAATGAATAACTGTTCTTTGTTTACATTTTCAATTGTATTTATCATTGTTGTAGGTCTATGGTACGACGGTTCGACGGAGTATTAGGGCCACATTTAGGAAAAAAAATAAATCTGAGATTACGAGAATAAAGTCATAATCTTATAAAGTAGTAATTTTACGTGTTATTTTCCTTTTTTTGTCGTAATGTTATGACTTTATTTTGTAATATCATATTTTTTCTCTCGTAAAGTTATTATATTACGACTTTTTTTCTCGTAAAAGTCTGACTTTATTCTCGTAAACGTCAAACTTTTTTCTCGTAATATTAGGGACATTAGCATATTTGTATAAGTTTTGGGTAAGGAGCTCTGATTACAGTGACACAGTTTCCCCACATGAATGATAAACACTATCTATTACAGAGGTGAGATTGTAACTAAGCTGCTTGAATGCAGGTTTAAGGTGTTTTTTTTTCAATTTTATGTTACTTTATACTTTATTTTACAGGGATAGATTGTAGTTTTTACTCCACTACGTTTGTGATTGGTATTGCGACTTTGTAGATTTAGATTTGACATTTAAAACGTGATTGTTTTATAAAATATGGCGCAGTATGATACTTGAAAATGCTGCTTACACAGCAATACATCAGTGATAATAATCCAACAATAGTTTTAGCCTGTAACAATGTAACACTGACAGAGTTTGTTCCAAAGGACATTTTTGTAATTATAGTGAGAATATTTGTTTGTGTTGCTGACAATCTGCAGCTGCTACCTGTATAGACAGAATACGAAAACTTTGTGTTACAGCATCTTTAAATAGGCCTTTTGTAGCTGTAACTGTTGCTTACGGCCATACCACCCTGAACACGCCCGATCTCGTCTGATCTCGGAAGCTAAGCAGGGTCGGGCCTGGTCAGTACTTGGATGGGAGACCGCCTGGGAATACCAGGTGCTGTAAGCTTTTTCACTTCTCGCTACAAACAGCAGAGGGCGCTGCTGCTTCTCCGGTAGAGACTTAGGAAATCAGATCTGCTTGTCTCTGGACGTTGAATTTCAGCATTTTTCGCTCCTACAAAAATCACTTCCTTTTTCAAGAAAAGAAAAACATTCACAAGGAAACCATATCTACCTCTATTATCTAGAAGCTTACCGTGTGCATATTGAAATGAAGCTACATATTGCAGTCCGCTTACCCAACATTTACTTTGTGTTTCCCCATTGAAAGTGAGAAAATAGCCCTTTAACTGCACTGCATTTACAGTGAAAAAGGTGGAACGAGGGAATACTTTATTTCGCAGCTTGGATACCCAGATCTCACGCTGAACTACGGGGCCTTTCTTCCACATTTTCAACGCTTTGTCCTGATGCTGGTGTGCTGGTTGATTTTCATCAGTGCCTGCCAGTGCCCAATGAAGAAGCAGCAGCGCCCTCTGCTGTTTGTAGCGAGAAGTGAAAAAGCTTACAGCACCTGGTATTCCCAGGCGGTCTCCCATCCAAGTACTGACCAGGCCCGACCCTGCTTAGCTTCCGAGATCAGACGAGATCGGGCGTGTTCAGGGTGGTATGGCCGTAAGCGAAAGCACTGGTAACAAAACGGCCCTTTATAGATGTCCATCACTGCCACCGTGAACGCCTGTGTGCATTTCTGTCCATAGAGATATTAGCATATTTCTATAAGTTCTGGGCAAGGAGCTCTGATTACAGTGACACAGTTTCCCCACATGAATGATAAACACTATCTAATACAGAGGTGAGATTGTAACTAAGCTGATTGAATGCAGGTTTGAGGTGGGTTTTTTTTTCAATTTTATGCTACTTTATACTTTATTTTACAAGGATAGATTGTAGATTTTACTCCACTACGTTTGTGATTGGTATTGCGACTTTGTAGATTTAGATTTGACATTTAAAACGTGATTGTTTTATAAAATATGGCGCAGTATGATACTTGAAAATGCTGCTTATACTGCAATACACCAGTGATAATAATCCAACAATAGTTTTAGCCTGTAACAATGTAACACTGACAGAGTTTGTTCCAAAGGACATTTTTGTAATTATAGTGAGAATATTTGTTTGTGTTGCTGACAATCTGCAGCTGCTACCTGTATAGACAGAATACGAACACTTTGTGTTACAGCATCTTTAAATAGGCCTTTTGTAGCTATGACTGTTGCTTACGGCCATACCACCCTGAACACGCCCGATCTCGTCTGATCTCGGAAGCTAAGCAGGGTCGGGCCTGGTCAGTACTTGGATGGGAGACCGCCTGGGAATACCAGGTGCTGTAAGCTTTTTCACTTCTCTCTACAAACAGCAGAGGGCGCTGCACACCTTTGAGTGACACAGACCCCTTTTTAAAAAAAAAAAATAGTGGAAATGAATAACTGTTTTTTGTTTACATTTTAATTTTAATTTATCATTAAAGTTAACTTAAATAAAGTTATGACTTTATTCTCGTAATATGAAGTCTTTATTTGTTATACCACATATGATTTGGAGAATAAAGTTATAATATTACGAGAAAAAGTCGTAATATTATGACTTTATTCTAAAAATCTCAGATTTTCCCTCAATGTGGCCCTAATACTCCATCGTACATTTGCACTTGGGCCCTCACTGCATTAGACTTACAGTATATACTATATCTATAAACTTTTTTATTTGCCTAAAATGGCTCTTTTGATAGTAAAGGTCGCTGATCCCTGATCTAGAATATAACCTTACCTATCAGGTGACAAACCTCTATATCCAGAACAATCTTCAAAACAGTGAATACTGTAATGTTACCTGGATTTAGAGCTGCGAGTGGAGTCGGCTGTGTGGAAATCGTGCTCTGAGGGCAAGGGGTGTTGTTTCATCATTGCGGGGGTACATACTGTACAGGCCCTTTACACACACATTTTGACATGTTGTTGCAGGGTAAACCACACAGGTGTAATTAATAACATTAATTATGGCCTTGGCTCACTGTAGTAAATGGCTGTGACACATTAAATAGAGTGGGACCATAATTAATTTCATCAATTACACCTGTGTTTACTGTGCTAGGACATGTCCAAATGGCTGACATATTAACACAAATTAAATATAATAATTAAAATAATAATTTAAAATCATTATATTAAAAACAATAATCATTTCAATAAAAAAATCTAAACAAAATGTACCCCCAAAACAGTCATATCTGTTTTGTTTAATTTCTGTATATAATTAAAACAGCTGTACTAAATAGTCATTCAATCACGTGTCCACAGCTGCAGGTAATCAGAGTTTACACACGTGACTCTGTATTTTGGTGCAGACACACGTAAAGAAGCAGACATAAGCTGGCGGTATTTCTTAATAATAACAGTGTTTTTTATTTGCTTGGTTTAGCAACTGTACATGTGACTCCTTCCTGAGAATACTGCTCACCTCAGGGGAGAGGGAACAGTGGAATGGAGAGAGAATCAGAGAGGAAGACGAGGCCGAAGGGAGGGACGGTAACGGAGGGAGGAAACGTGGGGGGTGACACTGACGGAGCAGAAGAAGAGAGGGAATAAAAGTATAAATAACTCCAGTGGAGGGAGGTAGAAAGACAGAAGGACTGATGGAGGAGAGGGGAAGAGCAAATCATGTTGGACATGAACAATTTAAAAGAAGACCTATGCCCCATACTGTACGTAAAAGGTGTGTATCTGTCCCTGGTTTTGAGAGGAGTAAAATAAGAAACTGTAATTCCCCCTATTAAAAACTACAGAACAGATTATTATTAATGTTGAATTCTACTCTAAATGTGAAACAGAATTTTTCCCAAAAAAAGCATTTCAATGTCCGAGAAAATCCAATTCCTGAAACAGAAGGAAATTTGACGACGAGGGACGTAACTGAAAGTTTGCACTTCATATTCTTGAGAGAACGTTTGTGAGAACTGATTTACTAACTTCAATATACAAAACAAGCAATAAAAGAAACCATGAATTTTACATTTTTGTTGAAATGTCTGCAAAAATGACGTTGAATTATGGAGTAAACCAATATAATTTGAGTGAAATGTTCCTTTTTAGTGAATTGCAGTACATTTGGCACAGCGTGACCTACTGTACAGAATAATTAGGACCTCCATTATAACCACCGTTCCCCCCCGTGTTCATCCCTCTCACTTACCCCCTAACAATTCATGCCTCAGAAACGTGTTAAAAATATAGCTTCTTTGTATATTTACTATGCAAGTTAACTTAAAAAGTGGCCTGTGACATTTAGTTTGTTCTTCAAAATACAGCTTTTTCATATTTCATTGTTATTTCTTGATGCCTGAGATAAAGAGATGTGGAGTGAAGGGTGAAAAAGAGAGATGACGTTATGACATCACTGAGCAGCTGTAGTTATTTTAGCTCACTGAATTTTAAAGAGGAAGACTGAACAAAGACGTACTGTAAGAGTCAAGGCTGAAAATAGTAATAATAATAATAATAATTAATAATGATATAAAAAAGCATGTTTTAAAACAACAACATTATCATATCATCTTCATTATCCTCCTCATCCTGGCTCTTCAGTTCCAGTTGTTACATCCTGCACATGTGGAGAGAGTTAGTCGTCGTGTTTATGTGCGTTCGCCAAAAATATCTCTGCAGTCCTTCAAGCGAGCCTCTGAAACCTTTGTGTGATTCACTTTCTTCTTCAAAGATTAAAAAGTAGTAATGAATGATTTTAAAAAAAGAAATCATCTTTGAGGATACGTGATGTGGGGGAGAGGAGGAGAGCGTTTCTCTGGATACAAAAAGCAAATAATGCAACAAAAGTACAAAACGACACGATAACGAAACCGAAACGTGAGCGTCCGCCGGGGAGAAGAAAGGAAACGATGAATGTTTGAAAGAGGAGAAGAGGGAGCTGATTGTTTCAGTCATGTCTGCTGTCCATCAGTTCATTTTATTCATCACCGATATCCATCTCAATGTTCTCCTCTCTCCGTGATTGGCCGAGAGCTTTCCGCGCTCTCCGTCTCCGCAGCGACAGGAAACTAAAACGGGCGGATCATCTTGAGTCGTGATTGGTCGATGACATCCAGCAGGTTCTTGGCGTCGACTGCGAGGGCGTGAGCCGCCATCAGCATCTGTTTCTTGTAGTCCTTTTGTAAACTGCAGAACGCAGAAAAACAAGTACTGGGTCACCATTACCGTGTAAAGTAAGTAGTAAATCATTTATCAGTGATTTAGTATTTATTTGTACCGACCTCGTCATGACGTACTGTTGGGCCAGTTTCATCTTCGCTATTAACTCGGCCAGATCGGAATTCAACAACTTCTGAGCCATCTCAATCTGTGAAAACACAAACAAAATGCCAAAGATGATCACACAAAAGAAACTTTGAAACAAATAGAATAAAGCGTCTGGGCCACTTCAACACAATACTCGCTCCACTCCACCTGAGCAGAGGTTGAATTAGCCAGAAATGGAAACATCTGTGTGGATGTTCAGAGCCTTCAATATTACACCTTCCTAAAGTCACAGTAGACAATTTAAAAAAATCATTTAAAACATGGACGCTGTAACACCAGAGATACTGTACCCTCATTTTTAGTCCCTATAAACAATGCTCCTGTATGTCATTGTTTTATGTTGTTAATTGATTTCCAGTAATAAATATATACATACATTTGCATAAAACAAGCATATATAGAGTATTAAATACTTGACAAATCTCCCTTTAAGGTACATTTTGGACAGATAAGAAAACCTGCGATTCATTTGTGATTAAATGCCATTAAGTATGGCATGCGATTATCGCAATTAAATATTTTAATCGATTGACAGCCTTAAAAAAAATAGTTTTAATAAACTTGCAATGGCACGAAAACATTTTTTTGTAAGGAGGCTTTCACATCGGGGACCCGGGCCCGGATCAGAGTACACTTGACTCCAAAGTCGTTTGATTAGTGTGAACACTGTGTACCGTAGCTGGGCACGGCTCATTGATGCATGCCCAGATCCACTTGAAAAGGTGGTCTCGGATATGATTCGCATCAGGTGTGAAAGAGGGGGATGATCGCGAAAACGCCCTTAGAGTCATCATGAGCAAGATTCTTCCAATGATTTTACTCTGAAGGCACTGTGTGTGTTACAGTGTTCAGGGAAACTGACCACCATTATAACATTTTGTGAGTGAGTGTGTGTTTACCTCTCTGTGTGTGCTGGCTGGGAGCACAGGAAGTGTCTCGTCCACCGTCGCCAGCAGAGTCCTCAGCGCCAGACCCACCTCCTACCAAACACACACATACTTATACATCAGTCTTCAGTCAATATGCCCTTTTAAATCTGTGGATGAAGCATCTTGTGTAGCATTATATTTGTTTCCTCAAAGCTAAAATAAAGTACCGCACTGAGCTGTACCTCCTGTGAGAGTGAGTACTGATCCTACCTTGACCATCGGGACGTACTCCTCCGGGGCTGCAGGCTGAATCCTGTTGGACATCTCGATCACAGCTTTAACCAATCCTGTCACGTTCTCGTACACCTTGTCGTTAGAGCGATCCAAGTTGGCGGTGGGGGGCGGGCTGATCTCCTGAGGCTGCAACTGGACCAATAAGGAAAGTACGACCGTTACAATGAGACACTGAAAAGACACTTTTAAAGAGTTCCTTTTAGAAATAGTTTTACTAGTTACATTTTAATTCTTAATATCTTAATATAATATCTCAATATCTAATTAAAGCTCTTTCAGCTACAGGGTCAAAACAAGTGACTGCAGTTGGACAGACACAACACTGGGGGGCACTGTTTGACTAGATTCACACACACACACACACAGACAAGCCGCAGATTATTTCTATCTACATGTATTTCTACCGACACACACTAGATATCTTGACTTTTCTACTACGACAGGAGTGTGTCGGGTTGTTAGTACAGTGTGATGGCAGGACAGACAGACAGACAGACAGACAGACGGACAGACAGACAGACAGACAGGGTCAGTTTTCTAGTGACAGACTCAAATTCAACCTGAATTAAAGGTTCCCTTTAAGATATCCAGAGGATCAATAAACCGTAGCAGCAAACAACTATTTGCTATGTAAAGATAAAGAGGAGTAATGTCTACCTGAGCAGAGAATGAAGTCACTCTCCCTCTGTGTGTGTCATAACCCCGAGCTTCTCTGTGCTTTGTTTACATCGGGCCGGGTCGGCCACATTTGCACATTAGTGCATGTGAGCGTGCCCCACTGGCTAGTTTACAGCCACCGCTCCACACTGCTCTCAGACGGTGGTTACAGCTGATAACGCTGTCGGATGCATGGCGCCCACCCTCCGGTTCCCCCCAGGTTAACACTGTTACCTCTGTTTTATAATGTTAAATCAAATGGTTGAGTGTAACGTGAAAGCGTTGCTCGGAGTGCTAAACCAATCAGCTCTGTGTACCTGCTGAATGTTTAAGGTCATTTTTTTGGGCAACTTGCAACTTTAACAATTTGATAAGTTGTTGACACATATCTTTGTTTTTGTCTTTCTGGCCCCCTATGATCAAAATCCCTTAATGCAGGTTTAATCAATGTTCACAAAACGACCCGGCTGATTTGATTTTGTTTAAGCTGCAGCCTTTCATGTGGGGACATAATTAAAGCTGTGGTGATTTGTAGGCTACGACTTTAATGAGAAAGAGCTCCGAGGAAATGCCTCAGTGGAGAGCTTGATTTAAATGAAAAATCACCTGAAGACATAATCAGTTTTTGTGCATTAAATGTTGGCATGTTAATGAGAAAATGTTTCTGTATAATAAGTTAATCACTGGAACTAATCTAACAACATGAATTTAACTAGATTATCATCTAAAGACGCAATGGAAGACATACAGCACAGTGATCAGTTTACAATGCTTCTATTGATCTAAGAAAAAACAGTACGATGACTTTTACATTTTAGTTTCATTTTTCTTTACCAGGGATATTTTCACGACACTCTAGACAAACCTAAAGCCAGCTTATTTATAATAATTAATATTAATACCATCCATTGCTTTAAATGGGGAATGGTGGAACAAGCTAACAATGTTGTATTTGCGTTAAAATAATAACTCTAAAGTCAACGTTTTGGAGCTTTCAACCACATCTCACAGCCTTCCCCATCTTCGCTCATGACCATGAGATGCATGTGAAAGCCCAACATGAGATTACTTTGTCACAAATACTGTTCCCAGGTCGAGAATGAACTTCCATGCTCAATTTTTTTGTGATATGTTATGTCATATTTTGTTCCGTCTCTGGTAAAGAAAAATAACTACAATTGAGAAAGCTTCATGAAGCGTCTCTGCACACGATGATACTGGTAACTACTAGCTAACTAACTCTACTGTGATGACAGACAAACACAGAGATCAGCTTACCCTCCACGGCTATGGGGAGGTTGAGGAGATGGGAGGGAGGTGTGGTTGGGTGGATGGGGGAGGAGATTGAAGGGGAGTGGGGTCGTGATGGGAGGGGGAGAGGGTTCGACAGGTTGATTGGTGGATAGATGGATGCAGAGTGACAGGTCAGAGAAGCAGGATGAGTGATAAGATGATGGCAGGGTGTTAAAGGGGAAACAAATGCATGGATGTTAATGAGAGAGGGGGAGAAAGAGTAAAGGGGGAGAGAAGAGGGACAGCACATTAGGGCCAAAGCCAACCACAGGCAAGGCATGGCATGGCATGGCATGGCACAGCATGCAACCCACCAGCAAAATGACAAATAGTGTTGAAGTCAACTCAAAAACAATGTATTAGAACGGGAGAGAGGCTAAATCACAGCAAAGTGAAGGAATTGTGTTCACAAATTATGTCATTTTAGGAGATTTGTTGTTCATAGCGTATAGAGTATACCTTGACCCCCTCGTTGTAGCTGTCCACGGGGCAGAGACTCGCCAGGTTGCCTAGATGACCAGGAGCTCCGGGGCGAGGTGGTTTCTTAGGAGGAGCCACATGTTCTGGAAAAAGGAGTGTGATAGTATGATGTGTATGTAGTATGGTGATAAGTATGATGGTGTGCAGTGGTGGAAAGTATGTGACTCCATTTGATGCTACTTTAAAAAGGGACAGTGCGTAATCATTGGCGACATCTAGTGGTGTGGTTGTAGATTGCAACCATGAGAGTACCCCTCCGCTCACTCCTCCCTTAACAAGTCTGCGGTAACGTGAGCCGCCGAGTGCAAAACCGTGGTAACGCCGTTAGCCTCGCACAGATGCCATCCTTACTATAATAACACTACTTTATGAGCGACGGAAGTCAGACGGCGGCTGGCAATATTGCCGTTTTGCACTCGGAGAACTACGGTAGCCTTCAGGTAACGTAAAAAAACGTGAAAGGCTCTCTCTAGAGTCAGTGTTTGTCCGTTCTGGGCTACTGTAGAAACATGGCGTAGCAACATGGCAGACTCTGTGAAGAGGATCGGTTCCCTAAGTACCGTAAATTACGGACTATAAGCCGCTACTTTTTTCACACGCTTTGAACCCTGCGGCTTATACAATGATGCGGCTAATCTATAGAGTTTTACGGGCTAACGGCCCGGCTAAAAAGCACTGCTCGTTTTGGACAGCACAAATTCACCTCGAGACTAAAGTGACACTGAGAGCGACAACGACAGAGAGACTGAGAAAGTGTGTGATGAAGTCATTCTGAGGCTGTTCAACTCCGACACTGAAGAAGACGACTTCAATGGTTTCAGTGCGCAGGAGGAAGATGAACATAGCGATCAGTGACTTTTCTGGTAGGCTAACGGGCTACGGCTAGTAGGCTGGTTATTTTTCAAACCAGCAGTGTTATTGCCATGTTACGTTACTGTCGTTTTACTGCCGTGTTACTGCTGTGTAACTGCCGTGTTACAGGCATTGTTCAGAAAACAAGCATTTCGTTAATTAAAAAATTTAAAAAAACTTTATTTGTACCATCTTTCTGTGTAAATATCTCATGTTACAACGTGGACACCTGCGGCTTATAGACAAGTGCGGCTTAT
>CAKALG010045040.1:0-13520 GCA_916700815.1 Helicolenus hilgendorfi
GTTTACTACTCTGTGAACGAAGCTGTGAGGGGCAACGCTGTTGAGGAAGGTCGAAGTGTGGCGGTGTGCTACAACCCTGCGGTGGAGATAGGAGGCAATCTGTCTATGGGTTTCAACGTTCCCGTTATAACACTGTTCTTTGTGTTTTACCTGCTGGTGCTGCTGTCCTACATGACGGTGTTGAGGCATATCAGACGCTCTCGTCACAACACGAGCGTCACCACCTCCCAGAGCCTGCTGGGTAGGGTGCTCCGAAACATCGTGGTCATCCAGGTGGCTATGAGTTATATCATACTCTAAAATAAAGACTTCATGTTTATTATAACCATAATTAATTCCCATCTCTTGGGTCAAACATAAATCCATATCATAAAACCACTATCATCCATATTTCACTCTGATTTCCATATTAATAGCCAGATCTTTTTTTACCAACTCCTCTCAGGTTGTTCTCTCAGTCTGTCTGCTGCCGTATCATATCTTCAAACCCATCTTCATTTCTCTGGCTTGTGACCAACATCAGCTGACGTCCTCAGATAGCTCCAACAACAACTGTCATCCACTCTCCACCTTCGTCGAGGTGACTAAATATGACCTTAAAGAGATAGTTTGGGTGTTTTTGAAGTGGTGTTGTATGAGGTACTTATCCATAGTCAGTGTATTACCTACAGTAGATGACGGTCAGCACAGACAGGAAACAGACAGGAGTACCAGCACAGAGCCAAAACAATGTACTTGTGTTGACGGGGCCGGCAGAAAAATATATTTCAGACACCTAAAAGAAAAGCTCACCTAAAATTATCAATATCAGTTAAGTGTACGCTATATTTAGAAAATGTTTGCTGGTTGACCTTGCAGTGAGACAGCTATACAGTTCATGTTTCCAACGGGGAACTTAGTACACTATGCCCACTTCAAAACACCCAAACTATCCCTTTAATGCAAATAAATGTTAGTCTTTACTACCTTACTGATCTGTAGCAGATTGCACGGCCTCATAGAGCATACGGTGTGATGACGAGTTTCTCTCTCCTCCTCCTATAGGTGAAGAACTGCCTGCTGCTTCTGGCTGCATTGAGAGGTTCAACTGACCCTTTGATGTACTTCCTGTTAGACAAGACCTTCCGTCATCAAACCCGCAGACTTTTGAGGTGCAACCAGGACAACCCCAAAAGTAGAGAGATGTGTTCGGTTTCGGGAAGGGACAATGTGAAAGCTGGAAAGTTGGAGGATGGAAATGTGGTCACGGCTACTGTGGATTTAAGTCAAGGAAGTGTTTTGTAGCCGGCATTTTTTTTTCCTTTTGAAAGAAACCTGATCAAAGAATGTATGTTGCATAGAAGTGAAAGTCAATTGATCGTTCCATTGCAACGTCAGCGCCCAGCAGCAGAGCTACGCCTCCGCCATTTTGGACTGAATGCAACTACCGGACGTCAGTAAAACGTCCGCCTACAAAGTGCTGTACAAAAGTAAAACAAAATAATATCTATCTATCTATCTATCTATCTATCTATCTATCTAATGTATCTATCTATCTATTTGATGTATCTATCTAATGTATCTATCTATCTATTTGTGTATCTATCTAATGTATCTATCTATCTATTTGATGTATCTACTGAAATGTCCTGTGGTGAACAATGAAAATATTATAAATATGCATACTATTATAACTATTTACTCTCTCATTTCTTTATTAAACTTTTTACCCGGCCGCTTCCTAGAGGAGAAAGAAAGTGAGCGATGGACATAAATTGAAGTTAGAAAAATCTGTGATATAATTTGCCTTTGAATAGATTTTATTGAGTGTGTTTGTGAGAGTCAAGGTGTTTGTGACGGGGGATCTCCGGTGAGAGAAAAAGTCATGGATTGCATCCAAAATCCAGAGTGCCTGGAGCACATCGGACAACACCAAGGTGCTAGCTGTTAAAACTAAACTAAACCGTCATCATAAACAAAGCATTATTTATTTAGCCTACATTTATTAATCAGAGCATTTGAAAATAATCACTCAAACTCAGCAGGGGGAGGCGCGTTGAAGCGGTTGTGTATGCCGGGCGGGGGGTCGTGAACACCAATCTGATTATTCTGGGGGGGTCGCGACTCGAAAAGGTTGAGAACTACTGCTTTAGTGGAAAATACAGCAATGTCACTCTCTCTTTCACAACACACAAAAAAAAAAGAAAAAAAAGATCTAATCTATGGGGGAAAAAAAGTGTCATTTCCAAGTACACAAGAAAATGTTGGTGGAGGAGCCGTCATGTGCAACAGCAGGCTATAAATATTTGATATCCGTGTATCATAAACCGCGTTCAGTAATTGTGTATACATTATTGAAGAGGGATTACAGAGTGGTGTTTGTGCAGGAGGTGTGCGAGAGTGTATCGGGAGAGTTTTCAAGAAGACAATGTTCTGTGAAGTGTGGCCCCTACAGATGTGTGTGTGTCCTCGCCCCGAGGGGCCCTGAGCTTTTCAGACTGAAGCAGACAGCCGAGAGAATCAGACACCCTCTAGTGTAACCCCCTTACACACATATATACAGACACACACACACACACACAGGCCAGAGGAAAAACACACAGCTCACATAAAGAAATGGAGTCAGGAGAGAAGGAATCCACACGGAGTAGACAAGATGGCAGGAGGAGGAGAGAATAATAATGAGTGAGTGCAATGGGCCGCTGTCTGAGCCTACTATACTGCAGCTGGAGGGATACCATCTACTAGAAAAGTGTCATCGTTGGTCGCACAATTCGCACAATTCTTTTGCATTTATAATAGGGTGACCATATTTAATAACAGCCTTAATAACCCGCCTTGATATGATCTTTTATATCGGCATTTCAACTGTGTGCGACCAAAAATGTACTCTTGCAGTGTGTGCAGAGCGCAGCGTTTTGATTGCCGGGTACTTCATGAAGGAAGGGGTCAGGCTCCTTTCACCTCCTTGGTGACAAGCTAGTATGACATGGTTGGTACTAATGGATTCCTTAGGTTTTTCTAGTTTCATATGATACCAGTATCTTGAGCCCGCTACAATCTCCGAAAGATAGATTGCGTTAATGCGTTAAAACAAATTTGCGTTAACGCGTTATTATTGCGTTAACTTGGACAGCCCTAGTTATTATATTGGGTTAATGAGTGGGACAGAACATGATAAACATCTATGTAAGCGCTGAAAACAATTTGATAGTGACTGTTGAAAACCGAGACATTTTAGAATTTTACAGATAACTGTCAAGACTCGAGATAACCAGCTTGAAACCGGGACAATTCTGGACAAACCGGGACATCTGGTCACCGTGATATAAGCTTTTACAACGACTCAGCCAACGACACATTGGGATAAAAATTGTCAGTGTGCCTTTCATAATAATGATAGTCCAACAAATGAATCAGAAATGTTACTTTCTGTATTATAAGTGGCTTCAACCCACTGAATATTACATTTAGATCCGTGGATACAGATCTGAAAACTATAAATATATTTGCATGTTTACTCAAATGTTAATATTAGTATCAGTAGCAGTGTTCCTTCCTGCCTTATCTTTGATTGATGTTAAATTTTGGCATCCTTTTTAGGTGAATATTATATTGTCACATCGTCACCTGCCAATTTAAATCATTTTCCCCCCAACAAATTTAGTTTTTACTCAAACTCGTTTTTATCTGCGGCAGAGCTTTCAGTTTCATCGACTCAAAGGTTCTTCTTTCATCTCAGCCATGACAGCTGGTTAGTCAGAGAACGCTGATTAGAGATATTTTAGTCACGCTGACTGTAAAAAACGTTGCTACAAAAACAGGATGTAGAAAACATCTCATTGCTTTATGTGAAAGTGTTTACCGTCCTTCACATGCTGCACATTTATTGAGCAGTTCTAAAATTAAAAAAAAGAAGTGAGAAGTGTCTTTGCAGTGTGTTGGCAGGAAGGACAGGTCTAATTTAAGTCACTTACCTTACTGGCTAATTGAAAGCATTTTTTCACTCATTTGCTGAAACCAATTCCTTACTGAATGATTGCTATTTAAATAATTCCCCCAATTGTTCGGCTTCATTACAGATGCCAGCGGCCCGTATCGAACACTCGGTGTATTTGGTGCCTGTACTGTATACATGTGAGTGTGTCTGTGTGCATTCTTGCATTCATTTGTTGTTGTGAGAGAGGCAGGAGTCTCCCCCAGAGACCGCATTAGTTCCAGTGGTTGTCCGTTGTTGTCAAAGAGGCACACACACACACACACACACACACACACACACACACACACACACACACACACACACACACACACACACACACACACACACACACAATGACTGATTATTGTTTTTGTGTGTTCAGGAAAAATGCTCTCAGACATGAAGGATCATCGCCAGCAGCCCTCTCAGGAGGAGGTGTGAGGCTGCTGACAAACAGCAAACAGCACTTTTAAAAGTTACCAGTCCATCAATGAAAAGTTCTTGATCCCAGCGTCTTATCAGTGTTTCTATGACAACAACATCTCGACAACATATCACCACTCTAGCAGCTGTCGTATGATAGACTGGCGTCGCCCCCTTTGCTTTTTGTTACTGATTTGGGCTACTATCTATTTGTTTGACATCGTTTTTTCACTATGAGCACCAACCATTTGTATGAATGAGCTTGTCACCGCTCAATCTGACAGGCGTACAGCCAGGAGGGCGATCCCCCACCTCTCCAACACTCACTAGCAACATTCAGCGTCTGGACGATCTGCTTCTACAAATGGGCTTTTCAGTCTTTGTCATGATAGCGTCTGTCTGACATACAAAGCTCAGGATGGACAGACAGTCAAAACACGCTCATCCTCTATTTTCTACAGTGATGTCACACCAAAGTTCAGAGATCTTCAACTAGAAGCGCTCGGAGCAGCTGCACACAAAAAAGGCAGAGCGCTCAGAAAAAAAAGGATGTTGGGTGAAGGGCTTTTTCTCGAGGCGGCCAAATGTGGCTGCAGACGCTTAATCTGGCGCTCAGAAAAAACCCTGCTATGTGGACACAGGCTCTGACAGTGCAGAAGGAAATCCTGTATGAAACTTACATGTAAGAGAAAATAAGCTCTACTCAACACGCCTATCTAAGAATCTAATTTTCTTCAAATGTTGCATCTGATTATAGTCGACTTAGATCAGACTGGTCTGATTGTTGTCAGTCTTCATGTTCTCCAGCAGGTTTTGTCCAACTGCATGCATGCACTGCATATAGAATTATTAATGACACAGTGCACGATGTGTAACAAAGGGATATCTGGCATTGGGAATCTCGAATGACAAAAAGCAAAACACGAAAAGTTGCGTCTGTCACTTTGTCTCTTTGACAGTTCGACAACTAGTCTGCAAAAACAACAACAGCAGCTACAATTACATAACAACAAGAGCTGCCAGCGCTGTGGAACACAAAAGGTGTAATTTTGCCATCAAACCTGGACAGCTAAGACACACTTAAAATGTGTATGTGTATAAATGTATGCAGATAGTTGTGCATGAGTGTGGCGTTCATATTTGCGGACGTGCATGTGTTACTATTGTGAAACCTCAATGTCATAATTTCGCGGTTGACATCTCAAGGCCCATCGGATGTCATTAAAGGAGCTATTAGATCTTCCATGCATCACACAAACAGCACTAACAAGGCAGCTAATAGTCCTCCGTGTGTATCACAAAGAGGTCCGAGTGGACCGGAGGGCCGTTTTACCTTGTGAAAACAGCTGACATTCAAGTATTCAGTGGGGAGAAGAATCTTCCCTCCATCAATCTCACTTGTAGCTATTCATATGTTGAATGTGGCATTTGCTGTGTGGAGGGACTGACATGTGAGACAAACACGGACAATTCCTTCAGTTGTGTCTGTTTTCCAGGTTTGTAGCTGATCAGGCTTCAGTACAAAAGACTAGAGGGGATATTCACAACATGTCTTAAAGTACCGACAGTAAATAAGATCTGATGCTGTGGGTGTATTGACACGTGTTGCACATGTCTGCAAAGCAATGGAGCGCAAAAGGAAGTGTTTTCTGCTGCTGAGCCTGAATATTAGTTGAAGATGAGACACTTTTTTCAAGTTTTAAAAGGTGCTAAATTTGAAATTCATGCACAATAATCCAACAGAAGCAGCTATTTGCAATGCTGATTAAAGACTAAAACAGACCACAACATTAAGATAACTACCCTGGCATGGATGTCTCTCAGATGAGGTATCAGAATAACACTTGCTGATATTTAACAGATGTAATGTGACCAACAGCAGCTTATTAAATTACAACACGTAGGCAAAGGCACAACTTTAACCGCAGCGTAAAGAGAAGTTCTCTCTAACATGACAAGCAGAAAATGCCACAAGAAGGCATGAATGCTGACGTTTGTGCAAAGTTTCAGTGTTCCTGCAGAGACACTATGTTATATTCTAGGAAGCCAAACTAAAAAATTCAGAGGTAAAGGCTGCTGTTCCTTCTGACAAGAGATCCCTTCACCTTAGTATACCTGGAGAAAAAAGAAATACTATTGTTGTACGGTAAGGTATGGCTCCGCACCAGCGTGATGCTCTGTTCATTTATGTTTACATCAAACGCTCTGCCGTGTTTTATGGATTCCTCAACACGACGTCAGGATCTGTGCGTTGCACATCAAACACACGGCATCACTTGAACTTCAAAAACAGAACGCTATAGCCCGCTATAGCACAAACACTGGCTGTGTGAGCGGGAAAAGAAAGTTCACTGGTGCTGGCGCTCAAACTTGTGCATTAAAAACTGAGCCAGATAAACTAATTCCATCAGTTTGCGGCGCATTTGCATGAACGCCGTCTGGAGCGACGAGAGGGCCAAAGGCAAACGCACAGATCCACAGAAATAGACACACAAACACAAACACAAACGCAGCGTTGCTGCTGTCACCGGTGGAGGTCTGTGGTGAAGTGAGGGAGAAGATAAATACCGAGACATCATGGTGATTTATGAACATCAGGATTTAAAACGAATTCAGTGACTTTCATGCGTGGAAAGATGTGGCACATTCGAGCTGATCCATATTCAACAAGGACAGCTTTGTAACCTCCGCCAAGGAGGTTATGTTTTTGGTTGTTTGTTCGTCCGTTTGTCCGTTTATCAGCAGGATTACGGACAAACTTCCAGCCTGATTTTCATGAAACATGGTGGAAGGGTGTAGCATGGGCCAAGGAAGTATCACTGGGCGGATACATGCATTATTATCATACGGCCTTGGCGGAGGTCTGCCCTCTCCGAGTGCCCTTCTGGTTGTGTATTTGTCCCCGTCTCTTGTAAAGGGCATAAATCTCGGGCAGTACATCTGATAAACCAGAGACAGGAGCCCCCACAGTCACTGTTAAATGGGGATAATAGAAGTGAACCAATGTCAAAGCTGCATTTGTAAAAAATGTTCATGTTCTATTCATCATATAGTCCTACAGTTTACTGTTTATTACCCAAAACTAGAGCTGATTCAATCCAGCGTACAATCGTAAATCAGATATGTATGTATATCAGTATGTCAGACCCTGCTGCAGTAACATGAGAGGTTTTCTAAAGGGAGTCTGGTGCGCGGAAACACTACCGCTTTTGTCCACAGCGACCGCCAACGGTCACAGGCGTGTCGGAGAACTACGGTGGCCTTCAGGTGACATGAAAACCCGAAAGGTTCTCTCTAGAGCCAGTGTTTGATTTGTCCGTTCTGGGCTACTGTAGAAACATGACCGAGCAACATGGCGGACCCCGTGAAGAGGACCTGCTCCCTATGTAGATGTGAAGGGCTCATTCTAAGCTAACGAAAACACAATGATTCTTAGTTTCAGGTGATTATACACTACAGATAAACAAAGTTATGAATATTATATTATATTGCATGTCTGCAAATAGCTCCCTCGAAATGCTACACACTGGTTCTACAAAACAAAAAACACAATTTTATTATCACACAGCACAAAGAAAAGCAGCACATTCTCACAAATGAGAAGCTGGAAGCAGATGATGTTTGGCACTGTTGCTAGAAAAAAATGAATCAAAAGATTTACTATCAAAATATTTGCTGATTATGTCATCCGACTGACTAATCAACTGACCGATGATGACTTTTTTTTTTTTTTTTTTTTACCATATAAGGAAATCAGCCAAGAGCTACAGCGACACGGGTAAAGTACTTCTCTAAATGGTCACACTAATGCATCTGCTGGCAGGTATAGTGAAACCTACTGGAAGTGATGGTTTACACCTTCATACTCAGCTCCAAATGTTCTTATTCCTGCTGAGACGTGAGAAATATACGTGGTCAGAGACTGGATGTGTGGCTGAAATGCTTCCTACACCTCTGGGGAGGAGGATAAAAGAAATAGAAGTGTACCAGGAGGAAGTGTGATTCTTCATTCTGAGTCAGTGTCCTGTGTGAAAAGTGCTCTCTGTGGGCCTCATGTTAACACTATGACATGCACACGCGCACGCACACACTGTGTGACACTTAAGTCTTTGACAGGAAGACTCCATGACAGAGTCACATTATTAATCAACTTACTGACAGCACAGTGTACAACGTACTGCCCACGGGGCTAAAAATTGGTTGACATGTGGAGGCTGCTGCTGAGACTCTTTAGCAGAAAGACACGTCTGTGTTTTGTTAACATGGAAGGAAAATGCTCCTTTTTTGTTTTTTTACATTTAAGGTATTCCTCGATCATTTATCCCAATCTGTATCATTAGAGAAGTTAAGTCTAGAGCGGAAGGCTTTAGGCTTAAAATATTTACACGTGATTAATCGCAAATTAATTGCACGTTTTAATCTGTTCAAAATGTACCTTAACCCCCCCGAGGTCGACGCTGTCCTATACGACAGAAAACTTGCAGCTGCTTCGTCACCACCGTAGCTTTCTAATGCATAGTGTCGGTCGATCGTATTCCTTCCAGGCGGTTTGTAATCCAGCTTGGAACAACAGTGTTTTTTTCAGAGACTTCACAAGTGAAAGTCTTCTGTGAAATAACCTCAACTTTCAAAAGCCCAAAACCTTGTTCCTTATGGTTCTCTGTGTGGTTTGAATACATTTCTGTGAGATTCAATTTCTGTTTTGTTTGTCTTTATGGTCATTTTAACCCTACTGTCCCTCTCTCTCCCTCTGATACCTGATTGTTTGCACTCTGACAATATTTGCACTATCTGTTTATATCATGTTTATTTTTGTTTATTTTTAATTATGTCTATTTTTGTTTATAGCTTATTTTGTATTTTGTATATTCTTAGAATTTCAATTTTTTATTATTCAATTTTTATTTTAACATCTTTTATCTATTCTTTTGTTTTATACTGTTATACTGTACTTGCACCAACATCACCAAAGCAAATTCCTCGTGTAAATCTCTTACACCTGGCAATAAACACGGTTCTGATTCTGATTCTGATTCTGATTAATGATTTATACATTCATGTGACATCACTGCAGCCTACATAATCTGATAGCCCAGTTTGTCCTGTATGTCATAATTGTGCATTAAAAAGTGTTGAGATTCTCGAGTCAATTTTACAAAAAGGAGACAAGGCGGTCCAAAAAGAGCAAAAAATGGCTTCGCCCCCAGAGGGTTAAAGGGAGATTTGTCAAGTATTTAATAGTCTTATCAACATGGGAGTGGGCAAATGTGATTGCTTTATGCAAATGTATGTATATATTTATTATTGGAAATCAATTAACAACACAAATCAATGACAAATATTGTCCAGAATTATTCAGAGTTTGGTTGTACTTAGCTCCACCCTCTCGTGTCACTTCTGGTTGCAAAAAACCAAGATGGTGACGGCCAAAATGGTTTCAAAACGGCAGTCCACAAACCAATGGTGGACGTCACGGTGACTAAGTCCACTTCTTATATATAGTCTGTGACTAAAACACACATACTGTAGCTGTTAACCGGCTGTATCGCCTCGTGTCCCGCTGAACTTACCGGCTGGCTATCGCTCACACGTCGACAAAGAGCCTAAGCCAGTGATTCAGCAGGGATCCGGTGTGGGAGAGCCGCCGACTGAAGACGGAGAGTGATAGCGCTGTATAGACTACGATGAGTAATACCTGAGCACAATGCTGAGGGGCAGAGACACTAACCCATGAGCCGAGAGCCGACTGCAGCCATAGAATATGCATTACGAGTCTCTTGGAAAAGGCAATAAAACACATATAAAATGAAGTACTGCAATCGAGATCTGTGAATATCACATAAAAACCATTAAACTCACAACTGGGGAGGCTGCCGAGGGAACTGTGTTTTGCACTGCTTGTTTGTGAATGCGGAGAGTGTGACGGAGGAGACAAGAGACGGCGCTTTGAATGCAAAGTCTTTTTTTATCTTTCCTGGAACCAGAGTTGGTTAAAACTGGCTGACACAACAGCTACCTGCAGCGTGCAGCACACACTAATATACAAATACTGAGGGTCAACCACACAACTGACACGAGCAAATGCATTAACCCTGATAGATCATGGTTGGTTTTATCTGCAATAAGGTCATTACATCTCTTGGGATTCTAAAATAAAATAAGGGGTTTTGTGCACAATACATCTCTTAACATTATATTATAGTTTAATTTATTCATATTTAACACACTGTAATATTGTATGGGCAAGTATTTTTCCAACTTCTGAATCTTCTTCTGAATCTGAACAAAATATTGCTGCAGAAACAGTTTTATTAGTTTAGCAACTTTTCTTCAAATCTATAGATTTGTCTTTAAAGCTAGATATAAGGATGCATATTTACCTAATAGTATTAGATATTATTTTGCTAACAACTCTCAATTCCATAACTACCCAACCAGAATCTACATCTTCCTTTGTATAAAACATCCCGTAGTCAGGTTTCTATCAAATGTCATGGAGCTATATGGAGTTATATGGAGTTATATGGAGTTATATGGAGTTATATGGAGTTATATGGATTCCTCTGCGTCATTGTCTGTGTACAAAAAGAGACTTAGAAATGCTCTGCTGACAAAAACATTCGATTTGGAAAGAAATGATCGCTATAAGAAATTGTAAATATGGCAATTACTCCTGCTTTTCTGCAACTTTACTGAACACTAATATTAAAATGTACTGGTGGTATTACTTTTACCTATTCTATGTCCTTTAGGTGTGGTTTTCATGTAAGCCATTATAGGTTTCTACCACATTAACACATATTTACATTCCTTTCATGTGAATTGTCTTTTTATATGTGTGAAACAAATAAACAAATTAACCCTGTCATGATGCACACGTACGTATAATCACATTTCTACAGACAAACCCAATGTGCGGGCGACATACTGAAGGGGAAAAGCAGTAAAAAGGCATAACTTATTAACTATGCAGTGGAAATAAGAAGGAAATCTCATACGTGACATGTGGATTTCCCCGCTGTGCAAACTATAGGCTGCCTGTCAGTTCACTGTTTTCCACCATCCAACACTCAGCAGGCTGCAGACACGGTTTCAGTCAGAACACTCAAAGCAATTAGTTGCTTTACTTTGCATGAATGACACCTGCATTAAAAGTGTTTTCTATTCACCGAGGGAGTTTAACGCTGAGATCAGGGTCGTATTGAAAAAGGCCCGTCTGCTGATTTGTCACCGATCAGCACCGTGATGTTATTAGATGACTCCTCTCCTCGCTGATTTTCACCCAACACTGTCAGAACAGGAGTCTAGTGGCAAATCCGACCGTACACACTGCTAGGAATTGAACCGTTTCTGGATCCTACACAGAGCAGAGATCCTAGATACAATAACTGGACTCCCAGGCTCCCTTATTCATGTCTGGGAGGTATTGTCAGACCAGTTCTACCCATGCCAACAGGCGCCACCTACAGGAAAACAAAGCGGCAGCAGCAGTTCAGACCGGCAGATGTAGACATAATGATGTAGTGACCTACAAGCAAAGACAGTAATAGCTGCTGCAATTTTAACATTTCCACCACAGTAGCAGGCAAAGAGTGTCAAGTTTTCCAGCTGCTGTTTTCTTTCTGTGTTTCTGAGGTTTTAATTAGTATCAAAACTCTTTTCCAGGCCGTCACGAGCACATAAATTTAAAAACATGTTTTTCCTTTTAGGATTCTACCATCCATTATGCAAGCGTAATAATTTGAACAGTAAAATTAAATAAAAAGAACATGATAATGTTGCTCTTACCTCCAGTGGATACTACACTGCAGTTAAAATACAATTCACAAATTTGTCTGTAAAAATCCAAAGTGTTGTTTTTAATTATGTAAATGATAATTATTCATTTATTATTCAACTCTTTTTCCCCCAAAAGACATTTTGGAGGATGTGCTTTGTGTTGCTGTTGAATTGTGTTGCATTATACAGAGAGGTGTTTTCTGTTATTTAGACAAACCTCACTAGGGTGGAAAAAAAATAATAGAAACACCTGACAGTATAACACAATATAACTCAACAGCACCACAAACTACATCCTACAAAATGATCATACAGGTTGAATTGACACCTGCGATCCCAGCTCGTCACATACTGACGCTTTGTCAGACCCTTTTCGGTCGCAGTAAACACGTGCTTAATGTTGTGAATTAAACAAAAATACTTTCTTCAGGTTCAGGCAACAAAACCACTATAGTTAGGTTTAGGAAAAAAAACAACATGGTTGGGCTTAAATTGAGTTTTTACAGTGAAAATGTGACTTGACAATGTGAACACGGGGCACGAACGATCAGCTGATTGTAACGTGAAAGTGAAACGTGAACAGCGGTCTCCTGGATGAAAACCTTGTGTTTGTTGGACCCCTCCACCTCCCCTCCCAACCTCCCTGTGTGTCTCTTTTGCTCTTTAATCTACATCACCGCAGCTCTTTCCCTGTTTATATCCTAGTTAATGGAAAGCCTGGTGTGTCTCATACTGGTGCTAAAGGGTGCCTTGTGCGGCGGTATCGAACGCTGGCGGCCGTGACAAAGCGGTGTATTTGACGCCCTGGGAATGAGAACGAGCCGGTATTAGACTGCATAAGTTTTAGCTAGTTGTACCTAATAAACTGGCGTGTATACGTGGTGATGGTACCAACTTTCAGCAGCTATTAAGTCCTTTCCTGTAGATGGCGGAAATCAGCAGCTCTACATCTGCAACTCTTAACTGTTGCTGTTACTTCTCTTGACTCGAGTGCTTTGAATCAACACAACACTGCATCTTTCTTTATAATCATGTCTCTGCAATGCACCACCATTCCTCATGTTAACATTGCCTCTACTGCATGTACTATTAGTCTCTGTAGCAGCAACAATCACGTTGCAGCTTGAGTCAAGTTATTAGCTCGTAGTGAGGTGAGAAAATGAAGAGTCAGAAATACCTTGACGTCTCGGTGGATGACGTTGTTGTCGTGGCAATAGCGTAGCGCCTCGAGGATCTGTCTCATGTAGTGACTGAGGAGAAGACAGTTATTGTTATATCACAGTTCAGTTTTTACATCTAAAGGGATAGTTTGTGTGTTTTGAAGTGGGGTTGTATGAAGTACTTATCGATAGTCAGTGTA
>CAKALG010045041.1:0-10016 GCA_916700815.1 Helicolenus hilgendorfi
CCCCGACGTGCACGCGGGGGCGAGGGCCCGATCATCGCTGCTTGCAGCTTTAATTATTGTTATTATTATTTTTACTTACACTGGCCCAACACGCCGTTGTGGCTTTTTCAGCCATACATTTTACTGATAAAATATAGCTCTATTTAATAGGAGGTCCTCCTTAAATCTTCCTCTTTGATGACATGAGTTGTGCACATTTCTCTGTATTCAAACCAATTTAACAGAAGAGACTGACTGAGTGAAGCAATGTAATTCCAATGGTGTCAATTTAGTCACATCAGACCAATCCGATTTCTATCCACACTCACTCTGATTTACAAAGCACTACATGAAAGATCACCTGATCTCATTATAATATGTATCTTGTATGTACTCTATGCTGTCTTGTTTTTGGTTACTCATTCAAACCCAGAATGCTTTGTAAAACATTAAACTTTCACAAAAAGCCCAGAGCTCCCAAAAAGTCTGTATTCAACTTTGTAGCTTTTCTAATTTTTCTAAAGTATTTTATATTCTGTCAAATACTCATACTTTTAGGGCTCAAACTATAAAACACTCTGAAGAAGGAGGAATTTAAAAGGACAAATCTTTCCCCGATCAGAGTCTGGCAGCTGAAAAAACGGAAAGTTTATTTTTTTGCTTTGGTGCACCTGCAGCTTCATCGGGCCTGACATCTCATGCTGATCATTATATAAGCACACATTCCTCATAACTAATCATCAGGACACAAAACATTGCTGGCTACATGCACTCTGTATACACAATACAATACAGAAATCCAAATTATTGGAGTGCATGGCTGCAGTTCTTCTACTTTTTATTCTTCTGTTTCATAACTCTCAGTCAGCAAAATGTGACTGAGTCAGCAACACATACAACTGTGGCTGACTGAATTGTCACTTATTGACTACAATTTTAACAGGACGTGAAGGAGGATGAAAAAAGATTGAGGTGTTGAAGTTTGAAGTAGCTGAATATTTATCAGAATCTTTTCCAATTTATGGCAAACACTTTAAACCAGTAAACAAACAAATCAACAAGGAAACAATTACAGAAACCATGACAAAGAAAACACTAATTAAATCAAATTAGTTTGGTTGACCTCACGTGCGTATGCACAGCTCTGCATATGCAGACACACACAAACCCCCTCTCAACCTGTCCTTCATATTAAGTAACCAATAAAGGGCAGGGAGTGTGTCTCAGTGCAAACAGGGAATACAGCTGAGCATAGTTATGTGCACACTCTTGATGCTGGAGCTCACTTTCACTGAAACGCTCCAACCAGACATTGTTCCTGCCCAGCAACGACTCAGCATTCTACCTCAGTGTTCAGTGAACGAGCTGCTAATACCTCAAGAGGTTACATTGCACCTCTAATAATCCTTAGTTCTGGAAAGCCGTTGGAATTTGAGAGCCGATTACTCACTTTAACACGCTGCAGCGGCAAGACAACTTTTACTTGTTTTGGATTTTTTTTTTTTTTTTAAGAGATCTCTTTCTGGAACACTTTGCCAGGATTTTAATTGACGGTATCATGTGTTAGTTGTTTTAATGAAGGGGCTACACTTTGTGAGCCAGCATTCTTATTGTATTTTATAGATATTTTATGTGTTGAGAGAAAATTAATTCAGCAGGTAAGTCTATCAAAGTTGGTGTTATTAATGTAACACCTTTAATAAGACAGATATACTCTGGTTAGGTCTCGCAACTGATTTTTTCCTAAATATTTTCACAGGTGCTAGAACAACATACTCTTTTTGCACTTCCAAGTAGTACCATGCCATTTGGTGACCTCTTAGACCAGGTGGGGGGCACAGGACGCTTCCAGATCCTGCATGTGACCCTTCTCTGCATCCCTGTCCTGATGATGGCCAGTCACAACCTGCTACAGAACTTTGTGGCCGCGGTGCCTCCTCACTTCTGCAGCGCACACACAAACCTCTCTCAGTCCCAGCTGAGCCCAGAGGAAATACTACTGGTCACAGTGCCACTAGACCAGAAAGGGAAGCCCGAGAGGTGCCGGCGTTACATTGCTCCACAGTGGTACCTCCTGACTAAGAATGGGACCTCCAGCTCAGGGGAGGAGGGTGTCACTAAGGATGGTTTGGATGTTGGCCTGCAGGGATGCACAGATGGATGGTCCTATAACATGACTGAGATGAGCTCCACGATCATATCTGATGTAGGACTACGTATCTTTTTCTCTTTTCACATGTGTATATGTTTTCTTGTCATGTGTGTTAAATTATGTTAAACTTTTGTCAGTGGCATTTGGTGTGTGATCAGCGCTCTTTGAAGCAAATGGGACAAACGGTCTACATGGGAGGTGTGCTTTTGGGAGCGCTTGTCTTTGGAGGTCTTTCAGACAGGTAACATTAATCTTGTCCCTACTAATTTTATAATTATAGTGTGATTTTGTCAGGCAAAACAGCGGTGCACCTTTAGAGCGGGGCTATGTGCTTGCAACCGGGTGATCAAATGTGATTAACAGGAAAATGTGGTGTCTTTATCTATCTCTCAAGGACAGTGGCCTACATGAAACTATGTTTCTCATGACATGAGATATGAACTGAACTAGCTAGCTAGCCCTAGCATCTACCAGCATCAGAAAAGGAAGGAAGTGGTAAAGTGGTAAAGCCCGCCTCTTGCTTGATTGATTGGCTGCCTAGGCCAAGTTTGACTTTGAGGAGCGGTGTGACTCCCCGCCAGGTGCTGAAAAGTTGAGAATATTTTAACTTTTATGTGCGTCTAAAAACTGTAACATGACGCACTGTAACATGGGAAAAAATAGTTTTGCTAGTGAGTAGTGCTGTCAGTCGATTAAAATATACAATTGCGATTAGTCGCATGATTGTCCATGATTAATCGCAATTAATCACAAATGAATCACACATTTTTTTATCTGTTCAAAATGTACCTTAAAGGGAGAATTGTCAAGTTTTTAGTACTCTTGTCAACATGGGAGTGGGCAAATATGCTTGCTTTATGCAAATATATGTATATATATTTATATATAACTTGAAATGAACAAAACAATCACAAATATTGTCCAGAAACCCTCACAGGTACTGCATTATCATAAAAAGATATGCTCAAATCATAACATGGCCCCTTTGAAAATGGCCAAGACATTGCCAATGGATCCCTTGGATTTTTTAGTTTCATATGACGCCAGTAGCTTTAAAAATTGCAAGTTGCGTTAATGCGTTAAATAGAATGAATATCACACAAAACAACTTCTCTCTTCTTCAACTTTGCCAGCCCTACTAGTGATGCATTTCTAGCGACGTGTCTTGTTGTGACTAGCCCCTTAGAAAACTTCCCTCTTCTTCATGCAGTATTGTACAAAAATTGCACCTTATTCAAGTCATATAATGTGATATAGACTGACCTCATTGCAAATACACCTGGCTCCTAGATACGGTCGACGAATCCTTCTGCTCATTTCTAACCTGCTGATGGCAGTGGCGGGAACATGTGCTGCTTTTTCGACCTCCTTCCCTCTCTTCTGCCTGTTCCGCTTTGGTTGTGGCATGGCTGTGTCTGGCATGTGTGATCAACACCTTCTCGCTCAGTAAGATATTTAACTGGATAGATTAACTTGATGCAGTCAACATGTATGCTGATGATAGAGTACTAACTGTACTAAATTCTATGATGTGATTCTTTTCTTTGAAGATGTGGAGTGGATCCCCACTCGTGTGCGAACTGTGGTGGGGACAATAACAGGTTACTGTTACACAGTGGGACAGTTGATCCTGGCAGTCATAGCCTACTTCATCCGGGACTGGAGGTGGTTAACCCTGGCTGTGTCTTTGCCCTTCTATGTCTTCTTCCTCATCGCATGGTGAGAGGCCAACTATTGAACTGCAAATAAAAGCTACAGTTGAGTTGCAACCAGAATTACTGATTAGTGTTTAAAAGTTACAAAGATTTAGAGATCATTGCACTATTAACAAATAAACTAAACAAATATCTCACACAGGTGGTTTCATGAATCTTCAAGATGGTTAGCTCTGAGTAATAAGCCTGAACAAGCCGTCAAGAACCTTAAAAGTGTGGCCAAATTTAATGGACGACATGAAGAGGGAGAAAAAATTGACATTAAAGTAAGGGAACGTGACGTTTTTGTGTTATTGCACCATCCATCCGTGTTTATAACTGTGTATAAAATAAGTTTTAACTGCTCTCTTTATGCATAGATGCTGCAAGAGTCCATGAAGAAAGAGATGTCCTGTTCGAAGGGCTCCTACTCTGTTCTGGATCTGTTCCGCACACCCACAATGAGGACCATGACAGTCTGCCTCAGTGCTGTCTGGTACATGTCCTGCTCTTTTAAAACTCAATGACAGTTTTTAAGCTCCTTATATGAAATTGCAATGACACTGTCGTTGTTGTTGTTGTTGTTGTTGTTTTATACAAACTTAGGTTATCAACAAGCTTTGCCTACTATGGTCTTGCTATGGATCTGCAAAAATTTGGGGTGGACATCTACTTAATCCAAGTGATCTTCGGAGCTGTTGACATTCCTGCTAAAGTCGTCATAACTGTGACTATGAGTTATATTGGACGCCGTCCATCACAATGTGGTGCTCTCATCGTCGCTGGAGTTACTATTTTGATCAACCTGCTGGTACCTTATGGTATGTTTGAACACATGCATACAAGTTGAATATTACACTACAGAAACAACAGAGTGATGTAATGAATGTTCCACTCCTGTGTAGATAAACAGACTGCACGCACCTGTCTGGCTGTCATGGGTAAAGGTTGCCTTGCTGCCTCCTTCAACTGCTGCTACCTTTACTCTGGAGAACTGTACCCAACCATCATTCGGCAAGTCTTATTTGGTAACAAAAAAGTATCAATCAAATCTCTATTTATGAAGGGGCAGGATGAGAGTTTCTTTAATGGACTGAAATGTGGGCAATGCTTCAGAAGTCTGCAGGCTACTCATATGTATACGTTTCAGAGGCTTCAGGGCTTTAACCGAATATTTTTCGTTACTGGCTGAATATTTTTTAACAATGACAAAAAATCTGAAGGCCATCCATCATTTTGATGAACTGGACTTGGAGCGCATCTGTGACTACGGATCACAGAGTGTTGCCGACCAAGGAGACCATGCTGCGGGATTCCATCCCGGTGAAGCGAGTGCTCGCAGAATCAAGAAATTCCACGTTCAGAGAGTCTGATAATTCCAGTCTCCAGTGTGGCAAAACATTTATGTAATTTAATTATTTCCAAAATTCACAACATGATTTTATCTAATGAAATATTCTACTTCAATCCATATTTTTTGGCGTTTAGCCTTTCAAAAACAAAATTTTCACTGCAGACAAAAACTGTTTGCTATCCCACTCGCTGCTGCACATACAAATTATAGGCTCACGCCTGTAGCTTATTAACAGACATTCTAAGCTTCATTCAAAAACCTCAATAGAAGCTTTTTCAATTCAATTAAATTCTTGGTTGTGTCATATCCTTTCTACATAGGACATCTTATGAAGATATTTGAGATTCCCTGCCCCTTTCCAATGAGAACATAACACTAAAATATGCATCAAACTTAGACCAAGGAAAAGGCCCCGATACGGTATTTACTGTTGTCTATTTAAAGATAGTGGTGCTGCTAATACGACTCACTTTAGTCTTAACATGCTTATTTGTACATTATTTGTGCTTAAACTAATATTTAGGATACACAAGTTGGTTCAGTGCCATGTGCCGTGGCAACACATTACAATGAGCTTTATTTGCTGTCTTGTTGACAAAATGTGTCCTGGCAGAAGTGCTGATGACTGCGTATCTTTGCTTATCCTACAATTCTCAAACAAACCATGTTCAAGTATCTTTTCCATTTCAGTTAAACAGTAACTTATTTTAAGATATTTGCCAAATTAGGAAAATAATAACAATTTGCATATGCTTTGTTAATCACCAGATTAGTTATGGCTGTTTTTTCTCTCTCAGTCAGAGTGGCCTGGGCTGGGTATTCATGATGGCTCGTGTTGGAGGCATGGTGGCCCCTATGGTGCTTCTCACGGCCGACTACTTACCTTGGCTACCGGGTTTAATCTACGGGGGAGCTCCGATTCTCAGCGGAGTGGCTGCAATATTTCTTCCAGAAACACTTGGCTTACCCCTTCCTGATACAATACAAGACGTGGAGGACAGGTAAGATTGAGCTCCAGAAGACAGGACGTGTTCATTTTCTGATATCTCTGCATGTCCCAAAATCAAAACAACAATTTTAGAAAGAGAAAGAGAGAGAGAGAGAGAAACTGATTTATCCATATTTGCATTTTTCTATTTTAAACACAGGGGATCTTGGAGAAGTTCCATAATGCCAACAAAGGAAACAGTAATCCTGCAAGACACCCAGGCGAATCTCCTAAAGCAGGCTGCCTGAGGGCATCTGTATTGTACTCATGATGTTTTTGCTGACATGTTAATGAAAGTTGAGTGGGTACTGTTTTTATTCCAGTCTGTTTTTCTTTTGTTTGATTTCCATATAGAATTTATTGTGTCATATGACTGCTGGACAAATGGAGTTGCCATGTTATTTTTGGACAGGTCAATACAGTGAAATGAATAGCTCAAAACAATTAGACCTATGTTTATTTGTTATACAGTAGCTTTGAGGAATTTAGTCAGGATTTGGACCAATTGTGTTTTATATTTTTAATGTCTGCTTAAAAAAGAATGTAAGCCTCTAAAGGTTACACTCTATGTTATGTTTTTACTGGTATTTTTTTTAACTTCTTATTACTTTATAAACAATCCTGTATTTGTGAACAAAAATGTATTTTCATTGAGGTCGGCGATGTTGTCTATGACATCAAAATAACTCTAGTTACTAATTTTAGAATATCTCTGGGACGTTACGGTTTAGACACTCACTTTAAATGGCTTCTATTCCATCACCATTTTAGTTTACCATCGAGAGTTCCGGTGCAATCGTATCCCTTTCAGAAGCTCTGTATTTCAGCCTGGAACAACAGTGATATTTTTATAGACTTTAAAAACATATAAATCCAACAATGAATGTCTTCTGTGATTAGTTATCCATTTATCCGTGTTGAAAGGAGTTGTTTTTGGCGTTAGCTGTTAGCTGAAGCTTACCAAGGGCAACATGTACCCCTGAATGCATTGGGTCGAGTCTGTCGACAAATCAGGGTCGTGTCTAGAAGGTAGCCCACAATTTGGGAAACTCTTGCGAGATGGTTAAGGTTAGGCATTGACCTCAAATGGTTAAGGTTAGGCATTGACCTAGAACGGATAAGGTTAGGCATTGACCTAGAACTGATAAGGTTAGGCATTGACCTTGAATTGTTAAAGTTAGGCGTTGACCCAGAATGGTTAAGGTTAGGCATTGACCTAGAACGGATAAGGTTAGGCATTGACCTTGAATGGTTAAGGTTAGGCATTGACCCAGAACGGATAAGGTTAGGCATTGACCTAGAACGGATAAGGTTAGGCATCGACCTAGAACGGATAAGGTTAGGCATTGACCTTGAATGGTTAAGGTTAGGCATTGACCTAGAACGGATAAGGTTAGGCATTGACCCAGAACGGATAAGGTTAGGCATTGACCTAGAACGGATAAGGTTAGGCATCGACCTAGAACGGATAAGGTTAGGCATTTACCTCAGATGGTTAAGGATAGGCATTGACCTCAAATGGTTATGGTTAGGCATTGACCCAGAACGGATAAGGTTACGCATTGATCTTAAATGGTTAAGGTTAGTCGTTGACCTCAAATGTTTAAGGTTAGGCATTGACCTAGATCGGATAAGGTTAGGCATTAACCAAGAACGGATAAGGTTAGGCTTTGACCTTGAATGGTTAAGGTTAGGTGTTGACCTAGAACGGTTAAGTTTAGGCATTGACCTCAAATGGTTAAGGTTAGGCATTGACCTCAAATGGTTAAGGTTAGGCATTAACCTCAAATGTTTAAGGTTAGGTGTTGACATAGAATGGTTAAGGTTAGGCATTGACCTAGAACGTTTAAGGTCACGCATTGACCTAGAATGGTTAAGGTCAGTCATTGACCTAGAAGGGTTAAGGTTAGGCATTGTCCTAGAACGGTTAAGGTCAGGCATTGTCCTAGAATGGTTAAGGTCAGGCATTGACTACAAATGGTTAAGGTTAGGCATTGACCTCAAACAGTTAAGGTTAGGCACTGACCTAGAACGGTTAAGTTTAAGCATTGACCTTGATTAGTTAAGGTTAGGATAGGTCATCGGGCAACGACTCTCGCAAATTTTTGCAAGTCGCGAGTTACCTTCTAGACACGACAACAAATCAGAGGCTGTGTTGCTGATTGGGCATGTCTGCATAACAGTGCTGATATTAGAGGCCACATAAAATGGAATAAACTGACATTCACCCCGTCCCAGTATCATGTAGAGCTGTAATAATGTGTAGATTATCCTTTGCACACTTGGATAGTATTGTATTTATTGTGCCCTAAGCGTACTGAGCAATCCATGACAATTTAGTTGTTATTCCATTTTTACACATTTAATTTGGCTAATTTATTATTTTATTTTTTTATTTAGTTATAAGAATGTACAAATCAGTCATACCATTTCAATTGACGAAGAAATTGAAGATCTGAAAAATCAGAAGGTAATATAAATAATAATAATATAAAAATAAAATACCAATTAATTAATTTGGCTACTTGACACGGAAATGAGCAGGAAGTGACATCAGAAGAGAAGGCTCTGAATGAATAATTATAGCCTTATATGAACGTAGACTCTCCCAATGGGAGACAGAAGTACAACAGCACCAGCTGAAAAAAGGGTAATTGGTCTGCCTCCATCATTTGCTGTCTGGGCCTGATCCTGATAAATCAATCAATGAGTAAACCCAAAGAGAGCATGTAAAGGACAGTTTAGGTAAGGTAAAATGTCACTCACTCTTTAAATTTTAAACTTTTGTGTCTCACAGTCTAGATAATATCCGCAGGACTTTTAATGGACAAACTGAATCATATGTATCCATTGTATGATCAATGAATACATGTGGGGGAAATTCAATGAATGGAATGTGTTTTTTTCACCTCTGAAAGACGCAGTAGAGTGGGCTATAATAGAAGAGAGAGTTATGTATGAAGAGTGTTTTTATTAAATTAGGAAATATTACTGGATACCTTTCAAAAGGGTAACTCTTCTGATGTGTGTCACCATCTAGTGGTGTATCCATGCTAATGCAGAAGCTTTTCACAAAAAGCCTAGAGACCCCAGGAAGTCTGTATACTTTGTATCTTTTCTCATTTTTCTCAGTCTTTCATATATTCTGTCAAATACCTGTACTTTTAATGCTCAAACTACAAAACACTCTGACGAAGGAGGAACTTAAAAGGACAAATCTTTCCTCAACTGAAAAAAAGGTTACAATATTGTAACCCTAGTTCTACAAGCATAGCCCTCTATTGGACTCGATGGGTAATACTCTCGTACTCTCCCCCAATCATGAGCATGCATTGCCTACTAAATTTTTTTAAAGTGTAGCTGGCCAATCAGGACGTCCCTTCCCGAATATGTGCAGACCCCACAGTATATAAAGCAGCACACATCGCTATCTGTCATCCTACACCGTCTTCGTCAAGCAACGCGGGAGTGACAGGACAGACAGACAGTCTCACCAAAGCCAGGTCTGTTATTTAATATGTTGGCAGAGGCTACAGTATATTTATTTATTCATGTGTTTATAGGCCTACGAGCAAATTTGTTTCAATGATTTTTATGGTTTTATCTGTTTTCATTTTTATTCGTTTACGCTGTAATTTATTTAAAAGGGACTGTTTGTAACTTCTTACATGTATAAATCACCCGGGTCGGTGTCCCATGCTTGCTCGCATATGGGCGCTTGGGTGTGGCTACGCTGTTCAGACAAGACTCCAACACAATCTACACGGACGAACCAAAACCGCAAAGTTATATCTAGTGAAGCCCGTCTTGCAAAACAGTGTTGGCCGCGGTCGGAGGACACGGGACAGA
>CAKALG010045044.1:0-12266 GCA_916700815.1 Helicolenus hilgendorfi
GGAGCAGAGGAGCAGAGGAGGAGAGGAGCAGAGGAGCAGAGGAGCAGAGGAGCAGAGGAGCAGACACTCCGGTCCTGGAGACCAAAGCTATGGTCTCCTCCGCGTCCTCCGACCGCGGCCAACACTGTTTAACAGACGGGCTTCACTAGATACAACTTTGCTTAGTTTGTATTGGAGTCTCGTCTGAACAGCGTAGACACACGTGAGCGTGCATGGGACACCGACCCGCAATGATTTATACGTGTAAGAAGTTACAACCAGTCCCTTTAAAGAGGCACACAGTTTACTGGTGGAGCATCAGAATACACTACATCTTTAATACAACTCTTTCCCTTGAAAACATTTCTTTGAACTTTTTCATGGATAGGACCTCCTGCAGTAAATCTTATTTTGTGAACCGTTTGGATTGAACATCTGCTATCTAAAGTGTCTGAATCCTTATCTCCCCCAGTGTTACCCTCCCCTTCCATCCCCCTTCCTTCCACCAGCCTCCCCACTCTCTGCTCCCTCCCTGCAGCCTCAGAAGGCCTGTTGGGAGGAGGAGAGTTGTGAATTCAGACTTTACCGTTTAGCTCCCATCTGCTACAGGAGTTGAACTCCCTATTGACCACGGTTGTTATCCTGTCTGCATCAGTTTATTGCAAGTGTTCACACACCCATACACACACCCTTTTTCTAGTTTTTTTTCCTTTTCTCTTGCCTATTATCTCCCTCAGAGACACACTTAAAATGAGTGCTGCTGTAGCCCTTGAGAACTTTTAAACCAGCGTTCTCCTGCACCACTGACAACTTTCTGTCCCGCTGGTTGAAACTATACAGAGGTCCAGTCCAGCCTGTGAGGCCACAGCTCAGCTGGGGAGGCCCTTTCTTTTTTCCGATTATTAAATTGTCAAGAAGAGTCTGTGACATATATTATTTTCATCTGGGAGGATCTGATGGATGAAATTTCCTTTATGATTTTCCTACCCCCCTCCTGGTGGGAAGCATGCTGCCAGGAAGAAGTTTAATAAGCTGAGAAGCCGGCGGTTACTGCCGGCAACGCTTCACACAGCTCAGTGGTGCTGATAAAACACCTTCAATAAATAACATTTGCTGCAGTGGTCTCTTCGGACCCACTGTGTTTGGAGCACACACACAGCTGGTTGCTGCATGTGTGTGTAGTCATGCAATAGTGTTTGGTCTAATAATAGAAGTTATAAAAAATACTAGGGCTGTCAAAGTAAACCTGAAAATAACATGTTAACCCAAATTTGTTGGAACGCCACTAATTTCTTTAACATATTAACACAACTTGTGATTTTGAGGTTGTAGCGGCTCAGTTTTAAAACTATAGTGAAGATCCTGGTATCATAGTAAACTAAAGAACCTGATGAATCCATCGGTACCAACCATGTCATGCTAGCTTGACGTAAAGGAGGTTAAATAACGATCCAAACTTACGCTCAATTTTGTTGAGGAAAAACTGTCATGTCTTTCAAAGGGGTCCCTTGACCTCTGACCTCCAGATCAGTGAATGTAAATGGGTTCTATGGGTACCCACGAGTCTCCCCTTTACAGACATGCCCACTTTATGATAACACATGCAGTTTGGGGCAAGTCATAGTCAAGTCAGCACACTGACACACTGACAGCTGTTGTTGCCTGTTGGGCTGCAGTTTGCCATGTTATGATTTGAGCATATTGTTTTATGCTAAATGCAGTACCTGTGAGGGTTTCTGGATAATATCTGTCATTGTTTTGTGTTGCTAATTGATTTACAATAATAAATATATTCATATATTTGCATAGAGCAGCATTAGAACATTCATTTAGAACAGATACAAAAAATGTGTGAGTCATCCCGATTAAATATTTTAATGGATTGACAGCCCTAGAAAATACATAAAAAACAATGTCCACAGGGTCTTTCCTGGCTATTTACAGGTAATTACACCATAGGTGGGGCTTTTTTATCATTCCACTTATTTTGTCAGTTTACACGATGGGTTCATATCAAATAGTCCATCATTTTCTCCTTACACCATTTTCTGTATTTTCAATATATATTTTAGAAGTATAATGTCTATATGATGTCTGGATATTAAATATGAATCTGCAATTTCCTTTAGTGGTCCCCGTAGTAGTGACTAGTTTAGTCAATATTTGAGGACTATCAACACCTTGCTGTGAAGCCTCCCGAGGACGTAATAGGAGACTCTTCATGCCGACTGATTACTATTACTATTACTACTACTACTACTACTCACTCAGTCACCCCCTTTACACCTTCCATTAAAATGCATTTTGGGTGATCTGATAGCCATCGGATAGTGCTTGACGTTTGCGGGCCGTCTCCCCCTAAACGCCGTTGTTTTCAGGCTGATGTGTCCATGAAATACACACCACCTCCCCTCTCTTCTGCCCGGCTGCTAGCCTGTGTGTAGTGCAGCCTCCGGAGGCTTCCTCTCAGCCCTTTCAGAGCGATCGGATCTGTGTGGACACATATTAATACCAGGTGTAAATCTAATCAGGTTAAATCATATCTAGATACAATCTGGATACGAGACGCATTTTATTGCCAGGTGTGAAGGGGTCAGGAAGTCAGGGACAGACTTTATACAGCAGGTCTCTGCAGCCCAGCCAATGAGCTCACAGTATGTACAGTAGAGTATATTAAAGGAAAGGCTCACTGGATTGGTCTAACTCAGACTGCTGAAGCTTCATATCAGCTTCACATGAAATTTGAATATATTTCTGCACAGACAGAGGTCTGTGGATTCTGTCTACCATCACTCCCATTGGAGGCATGTTAGGAAGGAAACTCTCTCTACTATATGGGCTTCTGACTGTTGTTTTAACATAGACTTAAACACATGTGAATGAACTTACTACAGCTATAAATATAGATGTGGTGAGCATAAAAGTGTCCATATAGAGACGCATCACCAATGAAAGGAGAAACCATAACTGATGCTGATGTTTCCATACAGATCACTGAACGATTGGAGGTGTATGAAAATACCATCATCAACTATCTTTTGAAAGAATGCTGATCATCCCTCCAGTAGAGTTCCACACACTCAAAGAGTCTATGACGAGGAGAGCTGAAGCTGTTCTATAGAACAACATCTTAAGATACTTTGTGTTGGGTTTTCATTTGAATCTGTCACCCATCTGTATGTCTGTGGGTGACTGGTTTAATAATACAAGTTCCAACAGCACCAGCACAAAGGCAGACTAAACTAAGGGAGCAACTGTCCTCCACTGTCTGACATTTTAGACCAGATAGACGATCACAGCACCATCTGAACTAACACTGCATGTTAGGAACCTCTTCACCTTGTATCTCTGTGTGCCTCAGGTGATGGTGTTTGTCCACGCTCGCAATGCCACAGTGAGGACGGCCATGGGGCTGATCGAGATGGCAAAGAACCATGGAGAAACATGCTTCTTTCAACCAGACCAGGGACCGGACTACGGCCAGTGTGAGAAACAGGTAGAATCTCTGTTTAATCCCTTTACAAGCAGAAATGTTATCAATATATATTAACGGTGTTTAGCGAGATTGTTCACCTGTACTCAACTAGAAAAGTAGATGAATTCCTTATTCTATCGGTGATATTTAGACAGTCTTCATAGTAGGCTTGAACCACATGCCTGTATGTATATGATTATATATGCGCTGTCAGGGTATCAGATGACATATTTTGGACTTCCCAAATAGTAATTTAGCATGTTTCAAGCCTGGAAGATAAATGCCGGGGCAAATGATACCACAGGTTGCGGTGTGTGTGATGCTGGCTGCCAACTGTTTTTTATTTTTGAAGACAAAAATATGCAGAAAACTAAATTACACAAACAAAAAAGTGAACTGGGTCAAAAACAGCAACCAAAACATAACCATGAGGTTAAAACACAAAAGGCTCGGGCACGCCACTCTTTACACAGTGATAATCGGTTTATTTCAATGGAATTGCTCTGTCAAGTAAATCTGTGCAACTTACTCAATGGAGCTGTAACTTTAGTGAACTTTGACACACAAATTTGTGCAGCTGCATTAGCAAACCGCCCTGGCAGCGCTGACCTGAAGCTGTCAAGGCGACATTTGAAAACGCTGCTGACCCCGTTTTAGTTTTAGAACCAGGGTTGCCCCATCACATGAACCTTTTCCAGAAGAAAACAAACGACATCAACCTCGACCACCGGCGGTTAATTCAACATGGATAAGGAGTTACAGGCGTTGCTGACCTTGTTGTCTCTCCAGTTAAATTCTGCATTTTATAAAGCTACTACTAGGAAAGCTATTATTGGAGCACTTAGCATCAACTCTGTGTCCAGTGTTGCTTCCTGTTTACACCGGCACACACATGCCCAGTGTACGTGAATGGTCATGTGATATGCGTTTTCAGGCGTGGTAGTATGGACGGAGATTAATTCTAAAACAGCCCTAAAGTGCTCATCTGGACGGAGATGGGGAGAAGGGGTGCTCGTAGATGGACGGAGATGGACGGGGATGGTCGTAGATCGACGTAGATGGTCGTAGATGGACGGAGATGGTCGTAGATGGACGGGGATGGTCGTAGATCGACGTAGATGGTCGTAGATGGACGGAGATGGTCGTAGATTGACGTAGATGGACGGAGATGGATGAAAATGGTCGTAGATGATCGTAGATGATCGTAGATTGACGTATATGGACGGAGATGGTCGTAGATGGACGGAGATGGTCGTAGATGGGCGGAGATGGTCGTAGATGGGCGGAGATGGACGGAGATGGTCGTAGATGGGCGGAGATGGACGGATATGGACGTAGATGGACGTAGATGGTCGTAGATGATCGTAGATTGACGTATATGGACGGAGATGGTCGTAGATTGCCGTAGATGGACGGAGATGGTCGTAGATGGGCGGAGATGGTCGTAGATGGACGGGGATGGTCGTAGATCGACGTAGATGGTCGTAGATGGACGGAGATGGTCGTAGATGGACGGGGATGGTCGTAGATCGACGTAGATGGTCGTAGATGGACGGGGATGGTCGTAGATGGACGGGGATGGTCGTAGATCGACGTAGATGGACGGGGATGGTCGTAGATCGACGTAGATGGTCGTAGATGGACGGAGATGGTCGTAGATTGACGTAGATGGACGGAGATGGATGAAAATGGTCGTAGATGATCGTAGATGATCGTAGATTGACGTATATGGACGGAGATGGTCGTAGATTGCCGTAGATGGACGGAGATGGTCGTAGATGGGCGGAGATGGTCGTAGATGGGCGGAGATGGACGGAGATGGTCGTAGATGGGCGGAGATGGACGGATATGGACGTAGATGGACGTAGATGGTCGTAGATGGACGGATATGGTCGTAGATTGACGTAGACAGAGGTAGATGGTCGGAGATGGACGGAGATCGACGTATTAGTGTAGATGTAGCCTTACATTACCATCCTGTTGGGGTAAAAAGTGCTCCACAAGAAGGCATGGCGTGTAGCCAGAGACACACTAAATTGAATCTCTTGAATAAACTTGAACTTCTTGTCTGGTTAGAGACATACTGTAGCTAGCTTGCTTGGTGTGGTTGGCTACTGCAGGCGTGTTTACAGCTGGCTAGTGTTTTAGTGGTTAGCTTGCCATCTACAGAAGTTTGTCAACTAGTAGTCACTAATGAGCATGCGGTTCAGTTCAGTTCAGCTCGTTACACATTAGAACGCTTATTTCTGCGTTTCCATTAGCAAAAGTTGTGGATGATACCAATAGAACCACTCCATTCTTGGTACCACTTCGGTCGAGGTTCCAAGTGAGCTGAGCCAATACTAGAAGGTCCAGTTAAAACACTGTAGACCACTGATTGGTCGGAGGGAATTGTCACACAGGACATCCTGCACAAACCAGACATTTTAAATAGCCAAGCCACCGTCAATAGCAACCACCATTTTTAATTCACTCGACCCAGATCTTAAAAAATGGCAGTTCGAAAAACTATACTGTACACTACTATTGACAAAGTGCCGATCCTCTGTTTGGTGGCCGTTGATGATGATGTCCCGGCAGTTTCACGTGTCGCCAATACGTCGATGAACTGAGAATCCCGTCTCCACTGAGGGGATGCTATCTGCAGTGGGAACACAGCTAGAGAAAAATGACCTGTTACCAAAACTGAACCGAGCAGAGCCGTACCATGCAGTGGAGCTTCCAGCCACACATATTTTGGAAGGATGTGCATGTAAATCTCACTGTGCTGCTTTTTGGCATTTTGGAATTTGTCCGTTCCGTCCCCCATACGATGTGACACACCAACAAAACCAGAGGAAGACAGCAGCAGAATTTAACATAAAGCCAACAAACAATGATTGATTTTCATTTGTTTAAACTTGTATTTATTCAGACACTAACCTGCTCCACATGTTTACACTGAGAGTCACACAGTATCTGGTTGTGGAAACTGAACTAGCGAAGCCAAAGAACAGATATGACGACAGAAAAGAGAGCAGTGGATCCTCTGATTCACACACAGCTCATTGTTACTGTCACTCCGTACACATAGTTGTGGTGCTACAGTATATTGTATGTGTGGGCAGGCATGAAAGCAGGACACTGATTGTGTGTGTGTGCGTGTAATTAATGGTCTCTGTGCTGTGAGAGTACACAGAGGTGGAGCTGTATTCTCCCTCAGAGGATGGTCAGTCAGACTCCAACTCCCATATTTAAATGTGCTGCAGCAGAAGGCAGAGTGATAAATTTAGTAACCTTTTCCTTCGTTCCCCGGGGCTGAGCCAAGATTGATGCGCCTCTAATCTCTCCTCTATTTAAATGGGATATGTATACAAATCAGATCACTTTTCATGCTTTCTAAAAGTGGAAATAGAGACAAGAGATTACGTTGGGGGACTAAAAATGGTACGTTGTGGCCTGGTTAGTCTTTGAAACAGCACTTTAAAAGCAACTGTTCCTACAGTATATGTACATGAATGAATCTTGTTGTATATGCACTAACTGTACATTACTTCACTCCTATAGCCCTTCTGCCTGTGTCCCAACATAATGAGTATTATCCACTCCATTAGCCCGTCGGTGAGTGTTTGGGTCTGGAGGAGGCATCGGGCTGATTCCACTCTAAGCCCACACAGAGATAATGCACTGCTTATTTGCACTCTGGAAATTGCCCCACATTAATATTTATAGGTGTTTTTTAATCTCCAATATGCATATGCAGTGAAATAAAGCACCTCTAAGGTCAGTCATATAATTTAGCATTTATTTATCCAGCTTTGAAAGTCAGAAGTGATTCCACGATATTCTCTCTCTCCTAATGTTATTTAATTGGCTTAATCTCAAGGGGTTGGAGAGGCTGTCAATCAAGCTTAGATATCTTAATGCACCCACTCTAATCAATTCTTGTTAAATACAGTTTTTGGTGAGCCAACGATTATAACGTGCTGTTGAGTAAAATAATGAAAACGCTTAGGAAGCGCTCTCCAAAAGGGCATTTTATGCAACAGCCCTACAGTCCTGCCTTTTGATCATAATATGGACACTATATTGATGTATTGATTGATTTATTGCTATTAAAAAGGTATGTTCTAAAGAAAACTGTGTGTGTGTGACAGGGGAACAGTGCCTGTGATTCTGGGATTGTCATTTACAATTAACATGAGAAAATCCAGGGAAGGCTGTGTTGATGAGTGTTGCTGGTGATCAGTCAGATGTGCTGAAGGTCAGCACAAACCCAGAGTTTATCCCATGAGCCTGATTTACATTGAATCAACTCTGAGGGACAGAACTAACACTGCTAGGAGAAATGTACACGTATTATGGACTGTTATAACAATATCTATATTATAATATCTTGATTTGATATGTATATAGGGCCTGTTCATTTAAGACAGCTTGTTGCCGAACATGTCCAACTAATTACTAATTCCCTATTTGTAGGAAAAATAATGCCACTCTGATTTTGTTTTTAAAAACATAATAAGGAAATTCTGTTCAAATTCCAGTGTAATGAAAGTAAGACGACATTTACAGTAATTATAGTGTGATTACTTTGTCGTACCACATTACAGTACACTGTGGGGGGGGCTAATAGTGTTGGCGGTTGTCTTAAATCCTAAGGTGATGTCTTCTGTCGCCTAAAGATATTCAGTCCTCTATCACCTCAGACCTAAAGATATTCAGTCCTCTATCACCTGAGACCTAAAGGTATTCAGTCCACTATCACCTGAGACCTAAAGGTATTCAGTCCTCTATCACCTGAGACCTAAAGGTATTCAGTCCTCTATCACCTGAGACCTAAAGGTATTCAGTCCTCTATCACCTGAGACCTAAAGATATTCAGTCCTCTATCACCTCAGACCTAAAGGTATTCAGTCCTCTATCACCTGAGACCTAAAGGTATTCAGTCCTCTATCACCTGAGACCTAAAGGTATTCAGTCCTCTATCACCTGAGACCTAAAGCTATTCAGTCCTCTATCACCTCAGACCTAAAGATATTCAGTTCTCTATCACCTCAGACCTAAAGATATTCAGTCCTCTATCACCTGAGACCTAAAGATATTCAGTCCTCTATCACCTCAGACCTAAAGATATTCAGTCCTCTATCACCTCAGACCTAAAGATATTCAGTCCTCTATCACCTGAGACCTAAAGATATTCAGTCCTCTATCACCTGAGACCTAAAGGTATTCAGTCCTCTATCACCTGAGACCTAAAGATATTCAGTCCTCTATCACCTGAGACCTAAAGGTATTCAGTCCTCTATCACCTCAGACCTAAAGATATTCAGTCCACTATCACCTGAGACCTAAAGATATTCAGTCCTCTATCACCTGAGACCTAAAGATATTCAGTCCTCTATCACCTGAGACAAAGAAAAACAGGAAGTCAGAACTAGTGACATAAACGCTTGATAGATTATCAAAATAGTTGCCAATTAATTTTCTGTCAAAAGATATATATACAAAACTATGTATTGATACTACTGACAAGTATTGTCCTTATAGCCAAAACCTGACGTTATAGATTTCTCTGTGTCGTAGCACCTCCCATAGGTATTATAACAGCTAAAGCTATAGATATGAATCACAATAAACATAGTTTATGATCTGTTAAATGTAAATATGAAGATGTAGCTAAATAAGTGTGATGGTGTTAATCACATCATATTAATCCCAACCTACAGTATGTGCAGGGAACCTCTGCCTGAAGCCCCTCCACCCCCACAGAGTATTGTATTCCGGAGACCGTTTGACTTTCATTTGCTCCAACTCTGACAGTCCAGCCTCCACCTTCCTCTCCCTTCTCTTCCCTTCATCTCCCCCCCGTCACCCTCCTTTTTTAATATCCAGTTCTCGGAGATGAAACCATGTGACTTGTTCCAGAGGGGAGAGGAGCTCTACTGTGGAGGTTAAGAGACACCTTGTGGTCCCATGAGTCCATTACACAGTGCTGTTACGGACCTATAGGTTACTGTTGAGGTCTGGGAAGCTGTGAACACCTTCAGCACTAACGTACGGTTTCAATGATGGCCATTCAGGGTGTGCGGTGTGAAAGATTAGTCTGTTAAAGTTGGGACGTATATAACTTAAGAAGGAGTGTTAAGTTAGTGTTGATGTACTGTAAAGGTAGCGAAAGACAGTACAGATATACTGACACACCTTCATCTGTTCTCTCTCTTTAAACTCTCCATCTCTGTGGTCTTTAGATGTGCAGCTTTCATGTCACTTTGTTTGACAAGACACACCGATGCAGACACACTGAAGCCTCCAGGGACTCCACAGCAACACCAGCGGAGGCTCATTAATGTCTGTGTTTGCTTTCATTGGTGCTATTTTTACAACTCTAGTCCACCACCGGTCCTTTCACTGCGTCAGATCCGTGACAACCTGTCACCGTTCCAAACCAGCTCCGCGGTACACCGATCAACAACAATGAGCGGCGACTCAAAGGCTGCTGGAGAACAGGAACGACACGGCAGAGAGACGAACACACGTATCATAAAAATGGCTGCCTGAAATAGAAGCACGGCTTTGTAAAACATTGGGACAGTGTAAAGAAAACAGAGTGGCTCTCCATCCAGTCTCACTCTTCTGGTATTACATGTTCTCATGGTCGGGCATAGCAAGTCCATCTTCCTCTTGAATTACTTCTTCGTCAGCATTAAATCGGCCGGTCCACCCACCATGTTCAAGAACACTCGTATCAGAAACACATCAAGACATTCATGCAAACAAATATGGCCTCTAACATTACTTGACATATAATAAGATAAATATTGTTCAACTTTAAAAGTAGCCTCCAACACTATTCAGGCCTTTCCATGGCTTCTTTCCAACACTGTCTAGAGATGGTTTGACGTCATTTTGTGTGCTTTACAAACAAGTTGAAAACAAGTTTACAGCTCATTTCTGATCCATTTGGTACTTGAGTTGTTTTGTATACAGCCCACCGTCTTGTCTCTATGTTGTATCTATGATTTATTTCTGAATATCTGGATATTAACACAAGACGACCATAGCATCCCCTCTGCTGTTTCATAGACTGCGTAGGAAAAGTGATGTAGACAAACGAGATAAACTACTCTTGAGGCACATTATGTTAAGTCCAAAATGAAAAGCATCAATAAATATTAATTTCATTTCAATTATCAATAATTACAGGCATTTATAGATCAATGTCATGCTTAAGAGATGTAAGCATAGCAGACCTGCCCCGTAAAGATAGCAGAGCGGATAGAGGAGCGTTTGCATCCAGCTCCTGTGGACTCTACTCTGATGGCAGGAGCTCATCTTGGGAATGTGGCAATGCAACGTTTGAGGACATGGGGACATTTCTTTGGCTCTTCTTTAGCTGCTAACCAGTCAAACTGCATTGTGGCCAGAGGCATTATGTTTTCAGTTCGTCCGTTTGTCCGTCTGTTCGTTCGTCCGTTCATCCGTCCTATTCTCCTGAACATACTATCTCAGGAACACTCAAACATCCACTTGGACTCAAGGATGAACTGATTTGAATTTGGTGGTCAAAGGTCAAGGTCACTATGACGTCACAAATCACGTTTTTGACCATAACTCAAGAATTAAATAGCTAATTATGACAATTAGACACAAAAGTCTTATAATGATGAAGTGATGACATATTGGAAAGACATGGATGTGAACTGCAACTTGACTGGTTGGCAGAAGCATCCAACCACGAGCCGGTAATTCTCGTTTCAGATTTTTAACGGCTCACACTAGGTCCAGCCTACTGCAATATGATTGAAGCCAATTAAATACTTAATAAGTAGATATTTTTGTATCTATTAAAAGGTTTAAGAACTACCATTAATCTCCCACACTGATATCTCCTGACGCTGGAGCCCTTCTTTAATCCCATTTCCCCATGGGATCTCCCATCTTTATGTTGAGCTGACGACATTGAATAATTGAACATCTCCCCACCTATAGATAGCAACATTTCATAATTGAACATCTCCCCACCTATAGATAGCAACATTTCATAATTGAACATCTCCCCACCTATAGATAGCGACAGAGAACAATCTCTTTAGCCTTTCAGTGCTTGTCAGAGATGTGCAAAATATAGCACTTAATGCAAACCAGATAAATTAGGACTAAAATCATTCACTACATCAGTAGAAAAATACATCACCTAACTGTAAAAAAAACCATCTTGATGTGAAATGTTTAGTGGTAGGTTTAGTAAATATCCACCTTTGATGGAGCTGAAACAGAATGGAATATGGCAGATAGTGATAGAAGAGTGGTGTAGAGAGGATGTGAGTGGAAACTCATCCTCCCACTCTCTCCTGCCTATCCAGCAGTAACAGTCAGCCTCTCTGAGCACTAAACATTAGGACTATCAAGGGCCACTAAATGAAATCAACAATTAGCCATCCTGCATCAATCTAAAAAAGGAAATGAATAGTTTTGGTGCTCATGACAGTCACTATTGGTAGGGATGCCACCTATCTGGCTCTCTTCACCAAAGAGTTCGGGTATCATTGCTGAATTTTTGGTGTGATTTTACACTTTGAAATCTCAGCTTTGAAGCTGTAATTTGCTGCTTGTGTGTCTCCTGTACACTATTACTCAAAGGATCAGCGATCCAGGAGTATGTAAAAGCAGTTACTTACACCTACCTCTATTTAGTGGTCCTTAGAGAAGGTTTGACGACCTCTTGAATAGTTGATTTCAGCTCTGCTGTTGGCTGTTCTTTACATAGTTACAGCGACGGCAGACGGAGTGTGGATCTTGATGGTTTGTGTGTGTTGTATGTTTTTTGTGT